>JAEPRB010000250.1:0-56787 GCA_016758965.1 Circinella minor
GTTACACGTCCAAGTTTACAAGCTAATTTTACAAGGACCATTGTGAGTATTTGCCTTGTAGTGTTACAAAAATTTTACAAGTCTCAATTTACAAGCTTTTTTTTACAAGGACCGCTGCGAATGCTCTTATAAGAACATAACGATGCCCTGCGCCTCATCAACTTAAATTAAAGAATAAAAGAGAGTATTATGGCTAAGCCCAATATACTTCAGAACAGTGGCTATAGTAACCTTCTCAATCTTAATGACTAATCTCAAGCACCTAACTTTAATATCAATCCCCTACATCATTCAATTAACCAAGCCCCATAACTCATAGAATAGAAATCATATAAATACGGGTTGTAAATATTATTTCAAAGGAATAACTTTATTTCTAGTTTTCAAATTATTATTAAAGATATATAACAAAGTCTCAAAGGATTTCATACCTTGTCTGTTTTTATTTCTTACTCTTATTAAAATAACCAAATATCACTGAGTAAAACCAGTAATATTAGAGTATTTTTATAATCAGAAATTTTGCATGTCTATTAATAAATATTTTTTAGGCTGAATTATTTAAAATAAGATGTCACCAGAGACTGGTTCACTTGATTTTTTCTACGTAATTCATCTCGTATTTTTCGAAGTTCATCCTTGACAGTTAAATGTTCAACCTCATCCAAAATACCAATGACCTTCTCAATTCTTTCTATTTTCTCTTTAGAAGAGATAATAGGTTTAGGTTCAGGCTCAGTTCCATGAACATCAACAAATTCATTATTTTCTTCAACAACTATAGCTTCATCAAGCTCATGTTCGTTAAGTACAGCAGCTATAATATCATCATTGGAAAGCTTTGGATGAACCAGAGCAAACATACATAAACTTTCAAGTAAAAGATAATCTTATATATAATCAAAAAGTTCAAATGAAAAATATATAATCATTGATGAAGATATATATTGAAGTGGAATTAGAACAAAAGTATATATATCAAAATTTTAAAATAAACAGATATAAATAAAAAGATCTTTAAATATGTACTGTAAAGTATAATATAGCCATAGAAAATAAGTATAGTAGGTATATAATAATTGTACAAAAGTTATTGCTATAAAGTATTGTAACTGTTACAAAGAGTACTAGAAAATTATTAAGATTCTTTTAGAAAAAGAGTAGTAATAAAAACAATATAAATTAGTTAATAGTAAAATAGTTATGATTCTTAATATACTAACTTAATATGATTAAAGTATATAAAGCTTAAAATTATATTATATCTTATATAAAAAAAATAAGTGTTGAATCTTTTTTTACTCTGAATTTTTTTATTTTTTCAAAAAAATGTTACCTCCTTACTTTAATTGCTTATATCCCAGCCACCAATAATTGTATGTGCATAAAAACAATTTCATATATAACTTTTGATGTCTAGCCTTTTATTGAACAATTTTGAAACTCTGTATCTCTTTTTTTAAGGCGCTAGAGGGGTACCTATAATGCACATGATCCGACAAATGACAGTTTAAGGGGGCTAATCATTATCAATTGATAATATAAAAATCAGTTGATTTGTATTATCTAAATAATTTATTATTTATGTTTAATAATCATAATATCAATAAAAGTTCCACTTTTTTGATAATTATGTTTATTAATATTTAGGTTAAAGAAAAAAATAAAAATACCACAATTTTATTTGTGGTATATTTATCATGTGATTATATGATTTAAATACTTAAATGTTAATATATCCATAAAAGTTCCACTTTTTAGATAGTTATGTTTATTATCATTATAAATTAAAGAAAAACATAAATATATAATTATTTTTTACAATTTAGTTTTTATTTAATTATTATATCTATTTATTATACGTACTAAAATCAAATTTTATTATTTTAATATATAAACTAAACTGTTATTACGTATCTATTTAAAAAATAATAAAAAATAAAAGCATTTATTTCTGTACATTATTTTGATATATCTAATAAAATATTATTAAAAATTATTATGTTAAATATTTATATCAATTTAATTAAAATTATCTTTTAAAGGATATATAACTTAATTTAATGTTCCAAATATATGGATAAAAAGTTTAATTGATATAATTATCTTACTATATTTTTAAAAAAAAATCAGTATTTAATAATAAATCTAAAAATATACCACAATTTGAAAATGTGGTATTTTTGTGATTTATATTAGAGAATATTTATAAAATTGGGTTGATTTTAATAATCATAGGATTATCAAAATAACCCTAAATTATCAACAGATACAATAAAATCTGTTGATTTTATTTTATTTGGAGTATTATAGATTAGTTCTCTAAGTCAGAATGCACCGTATCGATTTTTAAAATATCTGCCATTATATTATGACTCCATTATGATCTAATACCAAATAAAAAACTACAGTATATCCTATACATTGAACAACCGTTGTTTTTCTATTAGATTTCTGAGCATAAGTATATGACCAAAGGTACCTAAGCAAACTAAATCCATAAAAGCTAATTCACAATTTGACAGGGAATCTTCAGGTTTCACTTCAATGTATCTGAGGTGTATGATAGAATAATAATTTAATTTCAACAATAAAAATAAATAAAAAAGATAAGTCCTTTGAAACAGTGTTTATTCTTAAAAATTAGATAAAAATTATAATTCTATATACTACTTGGTCTATTTACATGAATTGTTTATAATGATAAGTTATTGTTGGTATGTCATCTGAGGAATGTATTTTAAAGAATTTTATCTTAAGGTATAAATCTCTGGTATTTTTACATTCTTAATTCCCTGACACTACAGTATCCCAATGTTATGTCAGTTGTATTTTGTGGTGTTGCCATCATGACAGCATCAGGTTTCAACATCAAAGTATTTTCATCTTGTCTATTCAGCCAAATAAGAAGCTTATCTATATCAGGACAATGACATATAGGAGAGAGAATAGGATCAAGAAAATTTACAATAAGTTCCATTTCTCCAACATAAGAGAGACGTTCTTGATTAGGCAGTTTCTAGATCAGATTAGAATATATCTCAATAATAACACCATTTTCTTGGTTATTAGCATCTGCGTACAACTGATCTAGCTGGATTTTCATTGTTCTTCTGTTAGTAGTCCTATCTAAGTCACGAAATAGTATAGCCAACTTTATATATATGTTGGTATCAACGTCGATCTCTGTATTCAATTCATCTGATATAATAATGTTCTTTAATAGAGAATTTGCATCAACCTGCTCAATCAGCTTCTTACATTGTTACCCTTCTCTTTGTAAAATTATTTTCTTGCTTGCCAGAACTTTGTGAATCTGGGTTTGCAAATCAAAGCCATGTTTTTCGCCTTCTAGGATACATGTACTGATATAAAAATTCAATTTATTTTCAACTGAAGATGACGACAAGGCAGCAGGAGTTAATAATAATGATGATGATGATGATGAGGCAGCAGTAATAGAAGTTGATGGTGCTAAAGCAGACAAAGAAGCTGTTATAGACTAATCCTGTCTATAGTAAACTTTTAATCAGGTCAATAAATGATATAGTAGAAAAAGAGGTTAATTTTTTATTTTTCCAGTCCAGCAGCCCTTTTAGACTACTGAACCAGCTTGCACAACCCATGTTACCATGAGTTCGCTTTTACCAAAGTCTGCCTGTTACTAAGTCTGTAACAGAAGCACCAGATGGAGTCTATACCAGAAATTTGTTTTTGTTAATTTTATCTATTGGCATCATCTTATAAAAAATTTATTTCTTAATACCATACCACTGACAGTTGCTTTAACCTTAGAATCAACCTTTGTGATACCACACTGGTGGGTGGTGGCTTTATCAAGTACTCATCTTCCATGAGCTATAGCCGAACTTTGAGACTTTACGCGTGTGCTATACGACAAATACACAGTAATAAGACAAATGTGAGAGGATTCCTTCTCATTGGATTGGGCAATGCGCCACAGGTATCAGAGTGAATGTTATCTATTAGAATCCAATGCAGTAAGAAACATAAGAATCACTTTTCAATGTATTGGAGAACAACACTTGCTAAGGACCCATCCAGGTAAACTGAATGGTACCAAACACATAGTAATAGAAAATAATTTATTACCACTAAAAGATTGGTTTAGAGAGCAATGTAAAAAATTAATTACATCATCAGGTGGACATATTTGAATAACTACTTTTGGGGTGCTGTGAAAACTAAAGTTTTATTTTATTTTCTTATCTCTCATAACCATGTCTAATTTAACTAAAGGTAATATGTAGATTGTTGGCGATAGAAACACATCTAATTACTAATGTTCTTTACAGCAATTGAAACCTACATAAAAAGAAGGAAAGGCAAGCCATTTATACAAAATTTTCTCGATGAAGATAAGAATCACAAAGAGTTAATAATAGTTTGGTTTGAAGTCTATAATAAGTATAAAGATGCTCTGTGGACTTTTGTCGCAAAGTTCAAGCAAATATATAAGGCTCAAGTAAATAAGACATACAAGAATAAAGCAAATATAAACTTGAAATCTTTATTCGAAGAGGTGAAGTCTCAAAGTTCGGCTATAGCTCATGGAAGATAAGTACTTGATGAAGCCACCAGTGTAGTATCACAAAGGTTGATTCTAAGGTTAAAGCGACTGTCAGTGGTATGGTATTAAGAAATAAATTTTTTATAAGATGATGTCAATAGATGAATTAACAAAAACAAGTTTCTGGTATAGACTCCATCTGGTGCTTCTTTGTCTGCTTCAGCACTGTCAACTTCTATTATTGCTGCCTTGTCATCATCATCATTATCATCATCAAGAACTTCTGCTGCCTTGTCCTCATCTTCAGTTGAAGATAAGTTAAATTTTTATACCAGTACATACATCTCAGATGAACTACCTTAAACACCAAAAAGAATTAAGTCACATCCAATGTCTAGCTACCAAAAGAGAAAATTGATTTGTCAAAAATAATACTCCTTAGGGGGTGGGGGAGGAGGAGGGGACTTGAAGGAAATTTTTTTTTTTTTTTTTTGCCAAGTCGTAAACTTTTTTCTATAAATGAAAAAAAATAATATATGTTTTAATTTCACTGCAAGCAAGTAAACCAGATAACTTCAATATAAAGACGATCATCATCATCAATTGAAAAAATAATCAATTTTCTTTGTTTTGCGCACTGAACGGACGTTAAATGTGACTCAATTCTTTTTGGTGTTTAAGGATTACGATCTCAGACACGGTTTTGATTTGCAGACCCAGATTCATGAAGTTCTGGCAAGCAAAAAAAAAATTATTTTATCAAGAAAAGGTCAACTATGTAAGAAGCTTATTGAGCGGGTTGATGTGGATTCCCTATTAAAAGACATCAGATCAGACCCATTAAATAGTTAATATCAACATATATGTAAAATTGGCTACACTACTTCGTGGCTTAGATGGGACTACTGATAGAAGAACAATGAAAATCCAGCTAGATCAGTTGTACGCAGATGCTAAATAAGAAGATGGTGTTATTATTAAGATATTTTCTAATCTGGTCCAGAAGCTGCCCAATCAAGTACGTGTCTCTCATATTGGAGAAATCAAAAGTGTAAGCTGGTCTACTTTGAAAGGGTAAATTGGGAATCATAAAAAGTGTCAATTTAGTTGTACAAAAAACCAAATCAATTTCAAAAAGCAACAATTGCCACAGGAGGTTATTGTACTTATGGCCAAAACGATTTAAACAAACTTGCGTTTACAACGGTTTTCGTCGTCTATAATATCAGCACACATGTGCCTACTGCTTGGTCTTTTCTGGAGTATTCGTCAGGTATCAGCATTGATCGATTTGCGATGGTTGCAATGAGGTGCTCGGCTGATTTTTGTTCCTTTTCATGTATACTACTCCGTAATACTCTACTGATGACATTTGATTCTGTTGAGTCTGTTATCACGGTCTCACTCTATTCATGATCGGATATATCGATTATGATGAGTGAATTATAGATCCGCAACAGGAGGGCTCTTTGATGATGGTAACTTTTTTGTTACATTTAAACCAATTGATTACTGTAGCTTATTCAAGAATAAGAAATGAAAACTGGATTAAAAACAAGTAGTAATTTTATGTGACAATGCTGTATACATGATAATCAAAATTTATTAGCACAAATAGGTGGAAAGCAGCAATCTAGTTATAATACATGGAGGGAGGGCAATAATTTGCATATAAAGGTTTGTCAAGAATGACGCTCAAAATGATTTGCTACATGTATGATAAAAAACCAAACACGTAGTAACAAAGACAAATGCGAAAGGATTCTTTCATCATTGCATCTGATAATGTGCCACAAGTATTAGAGTCACTATATGATAGAGAAGATTCATGTTATCAGCAACCACAACAAAATCAACAACAGCTACAGCATCATCACCATCATCATCATTCTTGCTGTTGCTGCTGTTGCTATACGACACATACAATACCATGCTATCAACAAACATCATCCCAACCATGTGGATATCCATGCAGTGAAAAACGTAAGAATCACTTTTCAACGTATTGGAAAGCAACAATTACTAAAGATCTATCCAGGTAAACTGGATAGTACCAAACACATAGTACCAAAGACAGACGTGAGAGGATTCCTACATTGTATTTTTGCCACAAAAATATAAACATAAAAAAAATTACATCATCAGATCAATGTATTTGGATAGCTACAATTAGTTGTTGAACACAAAAGAACCAGCAGCCAATGGAAATTGAAGTTGTACGCTTCTCTCGCGGTGTTTCAAGATGAAGTTCTAAAATGGTAAAATTGCAAAGACTTCCTTCAATAAGTAATATTTGTTATATAGCCACTTCTTTATATGTTTTTAACTTTTTAATATGATGTACTATTTATAAAATGTTTAATAATGACATAAGTACACGTAGTATTCATTTTCTTCTCATTGAAGTACAGTAACCCATTTATTTGAGCAGAGAACAATAACAAAATATGAGAATCGTCAACGATTTCAAAAAGTCTTCGGAGACATCGCCGATTTTTTTTTTTTTTTGTATATTTTATAAACATTGTACGCTCATGCTTGAATAAACAATAAACAATAAAGTAATTATGCGGTATAATACTCCGTCAATCGTAATTTGTTGTTAGTTTAATGAAATCTAGCTTTCATACTTGTCAAATGGCGCCCTGATCAACCAAGCGACAAATGGTTGTGGCTCTTTTGATCTTATACTGAAAACTCCGGATTCGGTGAATCCTCATATCCGGATGACCTTTATTATGTCGGTTATTCAATTACTAAAGAAAAAGAAAACTTGATAACTCTTTTCTTTTTTACAAAAAAGCTTTTTTTTTTTCTTCTTTTACCAACTTGTTCAATTTACTTTTTACTTTTTTACTTTTATGCAAGCTTCAACGAGTACAGATTTGGCGACATTAGTCTCACCGGAACAAGAGGATGATATCAATGATAGAAAAGATCTTAGTAGTGATGAACAAACCCCGCTTTTAGGTATAAAAAATCAAGATACCAAGAAGAAATGCCAAGCATCGGAATGGTATGCAATTATCCCATTATTCTTTATCACCTTTTCAGCTGCGTAAGTTTTTTTTTTTATATATTTTTACATTATGAACAACGGGATTCAAGCAAGAATAAATTATAACAGCTCTAATTTTCAATATACAGAGCGTGTTTACCTGCTCAACTCCAATTTTACACCGAGATTTTCTGTCGAAGGTAATAATTTTTATTCAAAGATCTTGATTGCGCGATTTGCGCGGGGAAGTAAAATAAAAAGAAAAGGACTAGTGTAACACAATTGGTAAACTTACCAATATTTTTATTTTGTTTTAGATATTATGATACTGAGCTTGAAGGTCGTAACCTTTTAGATCAACGCGATATACCCAATTGTTCGATACCCGAAGTTCAAGAAGGCGTTGCATCTGCAACTGCGATCATTCAGTTTTTAAATTATGGAACAAGTAAGAAAGTTGATAGAACAAGTCAAACCATAAATATATAGATTGAATATTCTTTTTTTTTTTTTGGTGTTATCAACCAGGGTTTGCCTTAACCCTAGTCGCTTTATAATCCTTCATACTGATCTATTTTTTTTTATAATAGCACTCCTTACTGTTAGTTTCTATGGCCATATATCGGATTCAAAAAGTCGAACCAGTGTCATGTTTTTATCGACATTAGGTTTATTCTTATTACTTATATGTAATGTAGCGACATATCATCTTTATGACTATTTTGGTATTTCATTGATTTTTCTTGGTCCACTTTTACGTGGTGGTCTTGCTGGTGATAGTGGGCTGATGGTTGCTGTGCAAGCATATATATCCGATTGTACTACAACTGTACGAAGGTAAAGAAAAAATTTCTCTTGGTTTTAGTTTTTTATTGGCAAAATATTTTTGTTCTTACGGCGCCAAGAGAAAAATTATTGCATTAAATCATATCGAATATTATAGAACAACGGCATTTGGTTATATGATGGCATCCCTGTTATGTGGGGCTATGGTTGGTACGTACTATGAATCTTCACGGTATTTTTTTTTATTGAAAAGAAAAGAAAAAACAAGTATAGTAATTAACAGAGTAACATATGATACATTCGTTATTTTATGTTATATAGGTGCAAATTTATCTAGTATAGTTCTCAAGGTACCTGATTTTTCTTAAAAACAATTAGTCAAAAAAGTTGTGAAAAAGATATTAACTACCCAGTTTATCATTACAATAATATTAAAAATATAGGCGACTGGCGGAAATATTATGAGTCCATTCTACATGAGTTCTATCACCTTGATATGTGTGATGATGTTCTTTTGCATTATTCCTGATTCCGAGCACAATACCACACAACAACACAAACAAAAACCCTTTTTAGAGCAAATCAACGTTTACAAATCCGTCAAAAAACTATTCACTGTCAAAGTCATTCATGGTTCCCGATTTACTCTACCACTTGTTGCTTTGGCTCAATTTCTTATGGCCGCCATAGCTCTACCTCCTGTCTTACTTTATGCAATGCTCGAGTTCGGCTGGACGGCTTATGAAAGTGGATACTACATTAGCTTCACATCCTTCTTACGATTTTTACAAATGATGATTATATTCCCACTTTTAACAAAAATTTTTATCAAGTCGTCATCAACAAATGATATTGATACGAGACAATGGAAATTTAATTTATGGGTAACCCGTATCGGTGTCTTTTTTGAAGGAGTTCTTATGTTTGGTATTGCTTTTTCATCCAATGCTTCTCAATTTACGTTGGCAACAGTCATTGGATCATTTGCTATTTTGGCACAACCTGCAATTCGTTCTCTTTTTACAACTTCTGTAGCGCCAGAAGATGTTGGTCAAGTATTAAGTGCACTGGCAGTTTTGGATGCACTTGCTTGTAAGTACTATTTTTATTATATTTTGCTTTTTGTTTAAGAAAAAATAAGCAAGATAGACGAAAAATTAACACTATTATATACAAAAATATAATTAGGGTTAATTGCACAATTTGGCTTGAATGCTCTTTATGGTGCTACAGTAATGATCATGCCTTCATTAACCTTTATTGTCTGTGGTATCATTGGTATCATTGCCTTTTTTGCAACAATTCTCGCTCATCATAAATCAGGACAATTAAATTCTGGTTATGAAGAGGTTACAGATGTATAAATAATTTATTTATTTTTACCATTTTTCTTATTCTTGATTCTTATACATCTTATAGTTCATATTATGTAATTAGTCCTTCTTCTTGTACCTCAAAGCAAAGATTTTTGCAAAATGTATATAAAGTAAATAACTACATACTTGTATTTAAATATATGAGAAAAAAAAATTATATAATGTTTTTTTTTAAAGAGAACACTACAGATGATGGAATGGAATGATGAAGGAAGAATAGTAATGAAAATAATAATTTTTTTTTCGTTGCTGTCTTTTAACGACAAGAAAGAGAAAAGAAAGTAAAAAAATAGAAATAGGGTAAGACTCTATTAACTTGTTGAAGGTAGCAGCGTAAACCCACGACTGTGCATTGTTGCTATAGTAGCAATAGATGAAGTTGGTATGGCCGTAGTAGTACTAGTAGTAGCAGTAGAAATAGCAGCACTATTATTTGTCTTGGAATTCGATAATGCTTTACCAATACCAATTAATATAAATGCAAGTGCGAGTGAAGTACCCACAGTAATCATAAATATGGCAATAAGACAACTTTTTGCAGATCGATGTTGTTGTAGTTTATGTGGATAATGAGAATCTTCTTGATGATTTACTGGAGTATCACTACCATTGAAATAAAATTGATCAGGATTGTTACCATTTGTATTGATACCATTTTCATCTTCTCCTACAGCTGTTGAAACAGGGGATGAAGGTTGTTGTTGTTGTTGATCTCGTTTTTCATTATTGCTATCTTGTTCTTCTAAATACTGTTGACGTTCCTTGGTAGCTGGTGATGTTGTGTTACCATGCACTGCATTGGAAACCCGACGAAATAAATGTGTTAATGCGGAGCTAGATGATGATGCTTGTTTTTGTTCTTGTTCTTCGCTATTTAAACCAGAACGAGACATGTCAATGGTGCTGCAAAGTGGAAGAGGAGGTGAAGAAGCTGTACCTTTAGAAGAAGAGCAAGAGGGTGTAATATCATGCACCACAGACGACTGCCATTGATATTGTGATGACTCGGTCTCTGGATGCATACCTGGATTGCATATACCAAAAAAAAATTGAAGTATGATATTTTGTTACGAATGAGGAATGGGGAATTCCAAAAAAAAAAAAAGAAAAAAGTAGAGAAATGACTAAATGACTGAATGCCAATTAAGTATAAAAAATAAAGTACTTGTATAAGGGTATATATATATATATATATATATATATATTCTATGATATATTATTATTTGATGGATTTATTCTCATAAAAGGAATAGTACTAGGTTTATATGTATAAAATATTATGTATGCAGACAGAATGAATAGAAAGAAGGATATGAAATATAAGATAATAAGGATAATAAGATTGATATTATTATATTTATACAGAAAGAAGTACAATAACAATTAGAGAGAAGTGAAAAATAAGAGAAAAAGAGGAAAGGAAGAGAAATATCGAAAGATTACTTTGACAATAATAATATAATTACAATGATTGTATGGTCATTTTTCAAAGAAAAATAATAGAAACTAAGGTAATCATCGGCTTCAGTAGGTATAATAAGAAGCTTTTTCTTTCTTTTTTTTTAGTCGAAACAATAACTTGAAAACAACAGGAAAGAGCAAATGATTTCGAGAAACCGAAAAAGAAACCGAGCAATCTATCGAGAATACGGCTAGGGCCACAAAATTGGAAACTTGCCTTCCTTTACTATACATTATTTATAATATAATAATAATAAAAATAATACTATCCCTTGAATACAGCTGAATCTTTTTTTTTTTGGGGGGGGGGAAGGAAGGGATTAACATTTATTTTGGACGTTTTTAGAACAAATCGCTTTATTACCAATTTGGTTAAAAGAGAAAAAGGTTCTGATGTGTGACACGAAATATTATGGCTTTATTATATGCAAGCGATCGAGAGGCTGATAATCCATTTTTTTTTTTTTTTTTATATATTTTAACCTCTTACTTTCATTTTTGTTTTTCATCTAAATATTGATCTTCTTTCCATGAAAGTACGTAAAAAAAAAAAGAAAAGAGAGCTTGTTGTTTAGTGAATTATTGTTATGGTTCTCTATTCCTGTTGTTGTCGATCCAAAATAAAAATTAGTATGTTTGATTTATTTTGAAAAATATGGGGTAAGAAAATAAAAAAATAAAAAACCCATCTCCTACCTTTGAAAGAGAGAAAAAGGTTATTATTGTTATAAAATAAAAATGGTGCCATAACAAATAGGATACTTTTCTCATTATTATAATATCTTTTTTTTTTACCACGCCGAAGGAGATAATAAGGGGGGGAGTGGGTGTACCAATAATCAAGGTTATGAAAAGAAGGGGAAGAAGTGAACTTTGTGTAGAGGAGTATATTTACCAGGATTAGTTTAAAAGAATTAACAAGCTGAAGAATGAGATTAAGAGAGAAGCATGCTTATAATTTTCGGAACTGTAAATTTGATGCTTTTTTTTTTCGCCCAACTAAGTTTTCGCGACTCATAATACTACATACAGCCTATGATCGACAATGCACAGGAGATATTATGTACACGTATGTATATCAATATTTAGTTTTATGGGGTACAATGAAGTTACAAAAGGAAAAAAAGAAGAACTCTATTACATTATAAAATAAAATTTATAATCTTATAACTTTATACGTACAATACGTAATTATTGACTATCATTAAAAAAAAAAGATCCAATAGAAATACCCTCCTTTCCTCGTTGTTGAATAATGTACTATTTAGGAAAATTCGAAGAAAGATAGAATTGAAAACAAGCTTTATTGATTTAACTATAAATTATAAAATTCCAATAAGTCAATTGAGCATTTATTATTTACCGTGTCTAAATGTTTTTAATTGACAGGTCTCAGAATATGTTTATGTGAGAAATAAACAATAGAGAATAAACACATAGTAATTATATACATGGTAAAAGCAGCCGCTTTTTTTTTTTTTAGTTTATTTTTATTATTACGTACTATTTTGCATATGCGCACATACAAAGGAAGATGTTATAAAGTATAATGGAAAAGAAACTAGAGAAAGTGAAACAGAAAAAAGAGAAATAAAAATAATGAGCATGTAATAAAATGCCGCATCTGTAATGGAGGTCTATAGCACAAGGGGAAAATGAGAAGTATAATAATAGTAATAAGGGGATAGAAAAAGAAAAGAAAAAAGAATAAACATAGAGAGAGTAAGCTATATCAAGAACAAATAAACATGTCAAGGTTTATAATCTTTTTTTTTTTATAATACGTAATTCGTTATTAAAAAAAAAAAAAGAAAAAAAAAACTGACAGTGTATTCAAATAAATAAAAAAAGAAAGCGTAACAACATTGCATGGAATATGAAAGGTTCTGCGAAAATAAAATACAAGCAAGAGATAATGAGATAATAATGATGTGTGTGTGTGTGTGTGTGTGTTTTGACTTGCCATGCTATATGCCAAGCCCTGCATAATAAGGTAATGAAAAATAAGGAGAGATTAAATCAATATCTTGTTGAAGGAGCAGTAAAAGGATAAAGGTATTGGATGTAAAAGAAAAAGCGTGAGGAAAAAAGAAACAAGAAAGGAACAGAAATAAGATGTGAAAATTGATATATAAAAGACATATATGCACGCGTATCTGTAGAATAAAAAAGGGCTAAAAAAAAGTTCAAATGTGTGTATGTATATGTGTATATGTATTTCTTTTTGAAGGTGATCGACCATTACGAAAAAAAATATATATATAAGAGGGGAAGGAAACACGAGGAGAGCCATATAACCGGAAATTACTCCGGAAAATAAGAGAAAAAATAGAAATTGGGAAATTTGAAAGATTAATGTGTCAAAAAAAAAAAAGAAGAATGAGAACAATTACAAAGTAAAAATATAAAATAAAGCGCTCATCCTTCAAGGTTTTGGTTATGATGATGATGCCGATCGTCTGCTCTTGAGGTAGTAGGATTTTCAGGAACAATTGATGTAGTTGAAGGTGTGTTTGTGTTTGTGCTAGTTGTAGGTGCTTGTGGTGGACGAAATGTACTGATTTCATTATCTAAACGACGAAGACTACGTTCAAGATGCCGAACCTGTGCTTTGATATCATCATACGCAATGCTAAGTTCGCGGTCAACTTCATCAAGATGTTCTTCTGTAGCTGTTTCTACAGGGTGAGTTGTAAATGCATTACGAAGAGAATGGAATACAATGTCAATCGTTGCCCATTCATCTTGTAAATGATGAAGATCGTCTTCAATGCTAGAAACAGCGGAAACGTCTTGTTGAACTACGGATGAGGGCATGGATGATGATGATGGTGTTGAAGATAACGATTGTTGTGGTTGATGCTGCTGATAATGATGATTTTGAACCGATCGTCGACGTCGAGACTGTTGTGATAATGAAGAGTCATTATCTTGTTGTTGAGATGCTCTTCTGCGAGTAGCAGCTGCAGGCCTAGTATTAGTAGATGAGCGGCGACGTGGCAGCATATCTGGATGACACTGGCGCTTGTTATGAGATGATTCAAATGAGGACGTTTGATAAATATTTCGTTTGTTGTTGGGTTTAGAAGAAAGAGCCGTCGAAGAACTGTCAACAAGCAAACATGTATCGTTACAGTGCCAATCAGTACGTGGTAACGCAAGGGGTCCCGAATCCTGATAATTGAAATGTAAGGGAATAAAACAAGCAATATCCATGCGAGATGAATTCAAAAAAAAAAAAAGTACGCGTTGGAATTGAAAGAAGGGGGATTTTATAGAGAATTACCCAAGATGACGGTTAGTGAATTGAAAGAGTAAAATCAAAGTAATATATATATATGGAAAATATGGGAAATAAAAAATGAAAGAAATGAAAATTAAAAGAGGAGATAAGAAAGTTATGGCTGGGTTTAATAGAAGAAGAGAGAGAGTGGAAAGAAGACCGATATTTGGTTTTCTTGATATGCCCTATATATCCTGATGTAAAAATCCTGGACAGGCAAGTCTGAATTTCACTAGCACTTCCTTAATGATTATTTAGAGCTTACATATGCATATATTTTCATTATGTACGTACGATCGTTCAAGCCACATTGAAGCCTTATCCATCGCTACAACAAAAGGAAAATATTAACTCCTACTTGGGGGGACTTGCATGCATATTGATCTTATATAGCTCAACCTTTTAAACATGGTGATTTGCCAAGCCAGCTTTTGCGTGGCGCCCTTTAAATGCATACGCCTCACCATTTTGTTTGGACCCTGAAGACTTTTAACACAATCTTTCTATATCACTTTTTTCTTTTCTTTCTTTCTTACTCCTTCATCTTCTCTTAATCTCCCCCCCCCAATTCTCTACTCTCCACCCGCGTTTTTCTTTTTCTTTTACTAATTTACGTTTCTCTCCTTCCCCTGCCCATGCAATCCTTTTTACATAAACGGTTCGTCGTCCGTAAGAAGAAACATTTCACTCGTGATAAAATTCGTCTTTATTTTCTTTATCAAACCTCCTGGGGACAAAAAACCCCGTTTTTATAATTTATCGATGTCACCAGTACAATTTTTTTTATTGTATTAACGTAGAAAGAGAGAGAGAGACGACACGAGATAACCCCTTTCGATTCCATTCATATTAAAACTTGGTTACTCATGATTACGTTTGCATTCCTTACAAACCAGATTTTAATGTATAATGTAACATTTTATTGACCATATAAGTGACTTCATTCTATCGACTTTTACTACTACTATTATATATATATATATATATATAATATTCTATTCACGTTTAATTTCAGTGTAGCACGTGTGTCTCAAAAAAAAACTACAATATAATAATGATAATAATTTGATCACTAAAAATCGAATAGTGAATAATAATGAAAAAACGGGGCATATGCATAAAATGTAATACATAATAAAAAGACACATTTCGGTGACCACCGAGCTTTTACTTTAGATCGAAAAAATAAAAAGTTAACCATTTTCCTTAAACTGGTCAAGATGCGTTTCCTCTATTGTTATTTTAATATTTAGGCAATATTCGGATACGAACGCTGATATACATCACGATATGACATAAAAGTAGGAAAGCCCACATAATAGGTTAAAAATTTAAGCCAAGCAAAAAAGGACTTTCATGTAACAGCAGTTGCTTTATTTGGAGATATGTCGTATATCAGCCAAGAAGTATTATGTTGTACAGGTTTCGAACGGACCTCCAAAAAATCAATTACCATGTTTGGAATAGATCGGGAAAAAAAGGAACATATGAATTGTGTTCGTGGGGGAGATATGAAAAAAAGAATCGGATCGCCACGATGATGTTGAATTTCATGTTTATCGTTTTATCATACGTATGAGTAAAAAAAAAACATGCATTGAGGCGTTCTAGACTTGTCACAGAAAGGATCGGAAGGACTGTGCATCAAATATTTTGTTATTGTGGGGGAGAGAAAGAATTTGGATTTATGTTACCTAAGCAGTTTTGTCAAAAATCCCTTAACAAGGTTTGTTTAGTTTTGGCTGATGTGCATCAAAGTGCCACACTGTTGGATCAAAAAATAAATTGTGGCGGGCTAAACTAATTTATGATGTTGTTTGATGAGTAGAACATGCATGTTTTGGCTTGGAAAAAAAGTAATGAACTGGATTTACAGGATCAACCGAGCGGACATGAACCGGATGATGGGATTTAATCTCTTTTTCTCACTTACATCCGTAAACGTAACGCACTTATGTACCGTACCTGTTCACATCTATGTACGTTATTTTATAAGTCCTCTTTTAATACATTAAATGCGGTATCAGCCACAAGGTGCAGATTTTGAAAGATTTGCAATTGTATTCATAATAAATCTTAGCAATAGAAAAAAAAAATAACACAATAACACATAATTCAACACGTGAAAAAGAAAATGGCGTGTTGTTATTTGATATAATATGATATGAATGGCCATAAATTGAGCATTGTTTGTGTGCGTGGGTGTACGCGTGTTATATGGGATATTAAGAGAAATTGAGGATAATTTGTTTTTTAAAGATCTGCTTCATCACCGGGTTTTTAATTACCCCAGATCTATGGTTTTGCATATATATATATATGTATAATGAATGCTTATGTTGCTAGGAAAGAAGATTACATGATAAATTGTTCGTGTGGATTTGTGTATATATGCTGGTAGTTATGGTTTCTGTCTCTTGGCAGCTCGGGTTGCATTGTCTGCTATGGCAACTCGGTTCTTATCTTCCTTTACCCCTGTTTCTCGCTTCCGACGTCGAAAACGTTCCTGATAAATTTCAATACACATATGTAAATAAAACTGCACCCCCCAAAAAAAAATCTTATTACCGGATAACAAGAAAAAGATAACTTACTTGTCGTTCTTCGTTTTTAAGTTGTTCTTCAACTCCCTTAAACTCTCGTCGAAAAAGTAAAATGTGGGGTTCAGGTGCTAATTTTTTTTACTTTTTGTCAGTTTATATTTCTTTCCCATTTTGTCAGTTAAAAGCTATATTCATACCATGAACCATATAGTGTTCCCATTGAGCTTCTTGTTCAACACCAAGGTATTCCCATTCTTTTTGTTTTAAAAGTCCATAATGTGGTAACCATCTTGATATACTTTTGGGCAACTTGACATGTCTTTTTTTTTTTTTTGCATACAAAAAGAAATATTTCAGATTCAGTCTATCTCTTGATTCATTTCCCCCCCTTTCCTTCTTATATTAATCTTCCTCCTCATTTTTTTTTATTTAATATCAAACACCAATCATCCATAAAGATATTCTTCCCCCCTTGAATCGTTGTTATCTTTTTTTTTTTACCTGTATGCATAAATATCATCTAATCCACCCATTGAAACATCCCAAGTTTTGTTCATACAACAACTGGTTAGTAACATTCCTTTTTTTTTCTTCATAATCAATCCATATAGTTTTTAAATCACACATATACATAAAACACATTGCTATATGTTTACCATAATAATAACTTGAATAATAAATTTCACTTTTATATGTTTGAATATCCTTTGCTCGCTGTCGTGCTTCTTGTTCCAATTCTTCTTGTGTTTTTTCTCGTGGTTTAGGCTGTTGTTGTTGTTGTTGCTGCTGCTGTTGAAGCTGTTCCTTTTGTTTTTGCTTTTGACGTTGTAATTTTTGCTTTTGCAGTTGTGCTTGATGCTGTGGTTCAGTAGTTTGTGATTGCTGCTGTTCCTTTTGTGGTTGCTGATCTTTGTTTTGTGGCTGCTGTTTTTCCTTTGGTATTGGCGGCTTTTGTTGAGAATGTTCACCTTGTGCTCCTGTCATTACCCCCTTATTTGTAGGTTTAGATTGAGGTTGATGTCTCCTGACCAAATTTTTAAAGGTATCTTTTGAGTCATTAGGATCAGCAGCAAAAGGATCTGGAAAAAATTCTTCTGGATCTAATGGCATCTTGTGGACCACCTTTTTTTCACAGTTTTTTGTTTGTTCAAGTATATAAAAACACAATATATCAATTTTTTTTTCCAATTCAGTAAATTACTTGGATATATATTTCAAGGAGGGTGAGGGATGTAATGAGTTTCTAAATAATAATAATAAACGTATAAGGTTAATACCTGGTTGGAGTTTTTATTCAAGCAATTATTCAAAAGCGCGAGAAACGCGTGATTAAATTTGTAAAGCGCGTGTCCAACCTGATTAATTTCATTTTCCACTCAAAGTCAAACTGAAGTTACGGTCAACAATGAATAATGGATGATGGTACTATATTCCCCCTCCCCCTCTTAAGCATCTTTATGAAATGAAATATTTTTTGTTAAATAAAAGTGTTTTTTTTTTCAATTTCTTATTATTTTCATAAAAATAATCCTTTCCCCTTTTCAGCCATATTTTTTATTATTTTAAGGATTTAGGGGTAAAAGAGTGAAACTATTTCCTTTCTAACCGATTATAAAAAAAACTTGGTCTTACATAGAAGCTTATTTGTTTATATTATTAACGCTTTTTTTTTAACCTCATAGTCCAAATCACAATCACAATTGACTTTTATGTTACGTAATATGTTATTTGCATAATTTTTTTTATAACATATACAACTAAAAAGAAGCACTACTTCACTTGAATGGCCAAGAAAATATAATCAGAGCAATTGGTTTCTTTTCAAAGATATATAAGTAAAGAAAGCTATGCTGGTATATAGATATAAGGGGTAAATTATGAAAACGAAATATGTCATGCATAAACTACATACAAATATGAAAGACAACACAAATAAACAAAGCTTAAAATATAATTATTATTCTATCGTATTAACATATTCGTGATTTCCTGTATGAGTATAATAAAGGTCGATAATAAAATATTAAGAAAGTACACAGATCATTTAAAGTAATTTAGAAGAAGTGAAGGGAGACAAAAAATAATGTATGCTTTTGGTATATCTAGTGGAAAATAATAGAACATCAAAAAAGCACGTACGTAAACCAGTTTTCTTATTGCCAAGAATTACGTATGTCCCGGGAAGTTGGTAGATTTACTATACTAAAACATATACGCTCAACTTATTCTGCATCTTTGTTTACACTTTATACTAAAATACACATATTTATTATAAACTAAAGCGAACTTAAGTAATTGCTGGCGGTCTAGACACTATTATGGTACATTAAAAGATTTTTAGAGCGTAATTATCTTGCTACACATGATGCCAATTAAAAATTAATATGTACCTGTTTATTTATCATAGTTATTTGCTTAGAAATTTATCTTATTTGGTTCTCACATCCGTACAGAGGATCTGTTTTATCCAATTTTTAGCTCGTTTAACGGTGTTTTGAGACCATAAAAATAATAAACTGGTCAATGTGTTATCTCCTCATAAAAACATTATAAAACATATGGTCACCCAACTAAATGCTGTTACGTACTCTATAATAAAACCGGTTCTGTATATTACAAAATCACATTGTTTGAAAAGTGTGATCTATTCCTTAAACTTTTTGATTCTATAGAAAAAGTAAACGTAGCTGTCTCCTTTGATCAATTAGGAGTGTGAATATTATATAGGTACAATTGACAGTGGCCTCTGATTCGCCTGTGCAACAAATAATGATCTTCCGTTAAACCGGTATTCTGAATATATGAAGATCCATACCTGTTTAATTCTCGAGATTGGATTTGCAGTGGTCGAATATGCAGGAACGTTATTCTTACTCAATTATATTAGTACATTAGATAAAAGTATAAGATGTGATTCTGTGTGGTGTGCTAAAAAAAAAGAGCAGATCTCTTAAATTTAATATATTTAACTATTTATTCATTATTATATATAGGATCAGCGTGCTGGCAGGCGGCTGAAACCTTGAGAGTTGTTCCCAAAACAACAATTTAGCACCGAAAGTTTATACAGTATCAGACGAGTAGATACTAGATGAAATGGACCAGATACAAATATATCAAAACACAAGCATTTTACCAACTATATAAAAATAATCAAGAAACATTATTATATCCAGTGAAAAGCCAGTTTAACGGAAAATTAGCTTATTGATCGCCCAATTACGTACGCTGGATTTCAGATTAGTTTACTAGGAGTAGGAGGAAGATATTCTTACAACTTGCAATTAATCTGAGTGCTGCACATGAAATGGTATAGTTGTTGGCACATTATTTGTATGTATATAAATAACATGTATATATCATTATTATTATTCTTTTTGACAAAAGTACATAGTAGTAGGCTCGTAGCATAATTCTTATATAAAAATATTATTAGTTTTTCATTATAAAAATACACACTTAAAAGTGGTTTTTTCTTTCATCTCCTTTTGGTCTTATCAACTGGTTATACTTTGAGCTTCTTTTGTGGGTTTATGCAACAGAAATATAAATTAAACATTGTATAAATTTATTCTAATAATATTCATTCACTAATGTTCATATTATGCATAAGGAAGAACCATATACAATACGTATACATAATGAATATTATAACTACGTATCTCTCATATTTTATATTCTTAATCTTCCTTCTCAACATACCTATATGCATTGCAGATATGGTTATATAGCCTTTCTAACAATTATCAAAATATAATACGTAGAATTGCATATGTACCAGTAAAAATCTTAATAATATTATCTAAACTTTCCAAAAAAAATATCATGACTACTGTACTGGTTTCCCGTGACAAGAAGTAGAGGCAGAAGATATTAGCCCTTTTTAATACTTATTTACGTACCTTCTGTAAAATATACGAGTGTTATACAGAAGGTGTGTAATAGTCAATCGTTCGCCTTGATTGACACTAAATATGTTGCTTGATTATTACAGTATTATTATCGAATTATTAAGAAAGCAGATCAACATGCAAAAACTCTGATTATCTAAATATTTAAAACATATTACACATTTTAAGTTTTTTTTTTCTACGTACATGCGACGGTTTGATTACATGATTAACGAGGCTATAGTTCGTTAACTTCTACATTATATACAGTTTTTATCATGCCACTAGTATTATTAGTTAAATCGATGAAGGAAAAGTTCAATAGACTTTTTTTTACATTCGATAATAATTATAGTTGTAAATAATATATCACTGCTACATTCCTATGCATCTGTCAAAATTAATATTATGTGTAGTATTTACTATAGTTTATAGCTTATGGTTTGTAAAATTAATATTTACTCTATAACGTATTTAATACTCCCCCTAAAAAAAATAAAAAATAAAACAAGAAAAGAAGAAAAAAGTATCATACTATACCTTAATGATATAACAACAGTGTATGTCCCTGTATATAATGCTTTTCTTTTAAAGTGAGCTATATCCAAAACATTAAAAAATATAATGTACAATATTTGTTTTTACACTGATCAAACCAATAACTCTGACTATATTATATATGCTAGCCCTGACAGCTTACAAATTAGATATTATTTAAATGAGTGGGAATAATTAGCTAGTGTATCAGAGTTAGCGTACATGTTTTACATTGTACAAAGCAAATAATTAATTTTACGATACAATACAACTTTGAATCAAAACTTGCGTAAGCTTTCTTGTTTTTTTTAAACATAACCACATCTTCTTTTTTATGATATCTTGATATCAGTTTCTATTTTTGACTGGAATAAAATTATATGATTAGCGATAGTATGGTTTATTTAATATTTATATAAGTCCCAGTTACATGTATTCTTCTTATTTTTGTTAGAAAAGAAGGAAGATCAACCAAGTAAAAAACCTCGTTTCTTTTCTTTTTTTTTTACTCTTAAAAAAGGTTACTGGTGCTTAATATGATAGTAGAATTCCATTGTTATATATGTCATACCCAAAAAAGATAAAGCGTGATAACTCAAAAAAAAAATCAAATAACAGTTTTATTTTCCACAGCAACAAAACCAGGAAGTCTCGTTTTTTTCCAGATGCTAAATTCATATCAATTATAGAAAAGTCAGCAGATGAGAAAATATTTGACCATTACAACCCATAATTACTTGCTTTATTAAGATTAGTTTTGTTATATAAAAAAGAAACTTGTCAAACGAGTTGTCCAAAGTTGTCAGAGTTGTTTAAAAAGAAATGGATTGTGGCTGTGAGGCTGATCCGAGATATCGGAAACTACGTTTATGTAACACAATAACCTTAATTACTATCAACCTAAAAATAAAAGTGAAGAATAACCAAAACCAAAACCAAAACTACAACCCCGTTCCATCAATTATTAGAACAATCTTTATGATAATATAAGGTCAGTAAGTAATGAATTTTTTCTTAAAAAAAGTATTTAAAATATCCAAAAGAGCTTGGCGATCAATAAGAAAAAAATTTGAATGAATTTGCTGATCTAAAATCTCACGTTTAGATGGCGTCATGTATATGTGCTACTTAGATAAAGTTAGTGATACAAAGCATGAAAATTTTCAATGTGTGACCTAACACGTTAGTGATTTCATTTTTACCCACCTTTGGAGGGGGGAGGAGAGATGTCTGGGTTAGTACAAACCACAAAAAATATAAATTACACGAGACAAGAAAAACATTAATAAAACGCCCATCTAAATAGTGAATGTACTACAATAGTAAAAAAAAAAACTCATTCAATCTTCATGATAATTAATCTTTTCAAGATCTTTTATGATGTTAATTATCCAACAAGATCAGACCCGGGGAGGTATAAGCTTTTAAATATAACATTACGCATCTAATAGTTTGTGTATACATTTTTTTATTATTCACACTTATCTTCCTGTAACAAAAAAAAACGATACTGTGCAACAATTAATACTGCAGGTCGTTACCATACAAAGGATGAATACACATTCTTTCCTTTTCACATCAATTCATTTGTCTTTCGTTCAGTGCCCCGTTTTTTATTTTCTTACATTTACTTTTTAATATCCTATATTATCTGACTATAGTTATGTACTACGTAGTTGTAATGCATGTAAAGGGTCATTAGATTACCATGTACGTATAAGAGAGGGATTCATATTTTTTTATAAGATATAATAAATAAATGTTTCCAGTAGAGATTATGTCTTGTTTTTCCGCTTTTTAGTTAAAATATTTTTTAGTATTTATTATTGCATATACAAGTTGTTGTTTTCAGCCAAAAACAAAATCTGTCGTAATTATAGGGAAAAGACACATGATTTTTTAAGCTAACCATTAATAACCAACTTCATGGTTTGACATACATAGAACAGATACTTTCTAATTTTGTTTTACTCTAAATGTAAGGGTCATTTGTATCATACTTGTCTGTTAATAGTGGATATGAGTAATTTATTACAAGAATGATCATACAGTTATCTGAAAAGAATAGAGCATGAAGTATATGACAGTCAAGGAAATAGAGCATGTTTTACATAGATTATCCATATACGATAGTTGGTTGATCTGTGAATTAAGAGTTATTATCATTATTATTTTGGGAGGGAGAGGTGGATGACGTGAAAAATGTGAGATGAAGATTGAAATAAAATAAAATAAGTCGACTTAGTAACAAAAAATATAAGAAATGGAGTAATATATGCGTGATGTACCCAGTTTCTTTACTTTGCACAGACCAGCCATGACAAGAAGAAGGAAAACGGATCGAGGATGAACAAAAATGAAAAAAAAAAGATTACAGGATCAAAAATATGCGGGAAAGTGATTATTTCTTTTTCTTTGCGTCACAGTAAAAGATGATAGTAATGATGATTAAAGTTTGTTGTCAGTCGTATATAATAATTAATAATAAGCAATAATAGTTCATAGACACGACGTGTGCGTATGTATAAAATTTTTTATCTGTTTTTGCGTTGTTGAATTCGAATAATGATTAGCGTGTTGATGAGATTTACAAGGATGGTTCATGTAATGGTTTGAAACTACTTTGAGATACTTGAATAGATCGAACACTGAGGCTATCGTCACTTTCTTGTCGTTGATGATGATGTTGCTGTTGCTGGTTATGATGCTTATGGTTATGATGTATAGGCTGTTCATGGATTGTAGTTTGATGATGTTGAAAATTATATTTTTCATGAGAAAAATAGTCAATAGTAGAATCGTTTGGGATTTCGTGTGTCTGATATGCTGGTGTACCATAGCCAGGATTTTGATTTAGTTCTTCACTATCCATTGTGCCTGTTGTATGACGAGCAGACATCCTGGTCCTTGATGTAGTAACCTAAAATGATAGTACGTAACAATAATAGTAATATGCTTGTTTTTGAGTGCACAGAATTTTATTTTTTTGGGGGGGAGCGAGTAAATAAAGATTACTTGGAATATAAATTAAAAAAGATATTTACCCAGTGAATGGTTGCAACATTAATGGTTACATCAAGAGTACAACATGTCAGACATATTAAGCCTCGCAGATGACCTCTACTAATGACGACAGACAAGACATTTGCTAATGAAACCAAAAGACATACAAGAGATGCAATCAATGTTCGCTTGGTTAATCTATAAAGTCGAGTTTCTTTCCAATTTGTACGAGTAGCAGTACATTTAACTTTAAGTAATGGCTTAATAAATAAATACGTCAAATATAAATTCAAGAACTATAAACCAAGAAAAAATACATAGATATTAGTCGTCAAGTTTTAATCAGTGGTATTCGAAAAGAGCTGATTGGGATTGTCGTTGTTACGATGATCGTTGTCATGGCAACAAGTAGTAGTAAGTGATAGATTATAATAACTTACGAAATCGTAAAACTAAATAAAATAATTAATTGAAGGTTAGCTCATAAACCAGACCAGTTTTATAATTTAAGTAGATAAATAATTTACTTACCATAAGAGGCATACTAGCAATCCATCTTAAACCAATAATACATTCACCAGAGTCAAGTAGATAAATATTACGGAATGTCAACTATAAATAAATTAAAGAATTCAGTTATTTTATGATTAGAATTAAGAACCTGGGGTTTTATAATTATAATTATTATGATTGCTTAAATTATTACCATAAGAACAAAAATACCAACATAGGGTAAAAGAAGCATAACATGAAATCGATATTGCCATGATTTTAAGCGAGTGGTCCGTACTGCAGTAACAAGATGAACACGTTCAATTAACCTAAAAAAAAATTCTTTTTTGGTTAGCCGCCTGCATCTTTGTATTGTTTTTTTAAGCAGTAACAAATAGTGAAAAAAAATACACACCACATGTATATAACGATTTTACTGCCTGCGTAAAATACATCACAAGACATCATTGCGAGTGTACACGAAGTAATATTAACTATTTTTTTTTTAAAAAAAAAAAAAAAAAAAAAAAAAAAAAAAAAAAAAAAAAAAAAAAAAAAAAAAAAACAAACTAGAATTGAGAATTGTGGTTTTTTTTATATAATGAAGGAATGAAGGAAATGAAGGAAATGAAGGAAGGAAATGGTCATTTCGAAACTTACAATTATTTGTTGATACTGTAAGCATAGACGTTACAGCAAATGCCCAAGATAATATATAGACAGCAAAAACCAAAATACGACCATATGTTAAACTTGTAAGACGTTCATGTTTCGATTTTGCACCTAACAGTGAAGCCATAATAGTCATACATATTAAAGAAATCATTTCAGACATGATCTCTAAGGCGTCTGGACCATCTGGACCTGGCAAATGAGTCCCTTCATTATCCATTTAATTCCGTAATTTTTACTCTTTCTTCTTTCAATTATGCTATTTGTTTCGTTTCTATATATATGGCACAGATATACCCATGCACATACAGACACACACACAAAATATGAAAGGGTATATATTTATATATTTTTACAAGTAAAAAAAACAGAAAGAAAAGAAAAGAAAGAAAAGAAGTTGAGTTAGTTAAATAAGTAGAGCGCTTTCTCTTTATGTATAATATCATTACCAGATATGTTAATGAATATTTTTCGTGGGGATAACAATTCAACAAATGAAATAACTGACATTTGACTTTTATTTTTCACTAATTCTATAATAAAAACGTGCTTCATTTGAAATACTAAATAAGATATTTGTGTATTTATGTTTATATAATATGTGTCACTTTTTTTAATAATATTTATATCTTTTTTATTCATTTATTTTTATAACATTTCAAATGAAAATCTATCTTTCCAGGCGGTTGGTAAATAAATTCGATCAATTGGTGTCATTTCCAAACATGGTGAGATCGGCAATTTGCATTACACCTCAGTTCTCAAGTGTTACAGAAAAAAAAGAATGAAACCCAATTTTTTTTTAAGTTTCCGTTTTTTTCACTGTAGTGTAACATAAAAAAACTGATGTTTAACTAAGATGACGATTTGCTGGAATAAAAAAATTATTACTACTATTATTATTATTATTAGGAAAAAATAAAAAACAAGAATGTATAAAGCTAACTAAACAATTATTAAAAAGAAAAGAAAAAATTGACAAAACAAAATGAGGATGGTTTCTTTTAGATGATGGGGGATATGTGGGTTTACGAGATTGAGGATAGATAAGGATTGGGGTGGGGATTTACTATTATTTATTAGCAATAAAAAGAATGTTGACAGAAAAGAAAGAAAAGATGCCGTAAGTTAAAGTTTTTTTTTTTTTTTTGCTGCAGAATATATGCTGGATTAAATTAATTTTTTTTATTAAGCTTCACCAAGGAGCCATTCGACAACAGCAGTCTCTTGTTCTTGAGTATCTTCCCATTCATCATCAGGTAAAAACCATTCTTCATCACCATCCACCATACCATGTTCGCTACCACTTTCCATATCCAATTCTTTATGAGTAGTCATACCCCTTTCATCTTCAGTAGTAATAACTAATGCTGGAGGTGCATTACCACTATTATTACTATCGGAACTGGGCTTGATAATAGGTTCGGGAAGTGGATCAGTTTGGACTTCAGCATCAACTGGAATAGGACGTGGTTTACTTGCAAATGCTGGATTTATACGTCGTTCAAGAACACCAGGTTCACGTTGTAAATATAAGAAACGCTCGCGACGTGGAATGTAAGCTGAAGCACGATGTTGTCGATGATGTTGTTGTGCGAAATCGTCCAGCGAATTTTGTTCAAATTTCATCACCTTATCCAATACACTACTGACAGGACGTGTTTGACGGGCCGCTAAAGGTGGATCTCTTGATTGAGGTCCTTTACTAACTGCCGTCGATTCTTTTCCTTCGTCTTCTTCTCCCATTCCTCCCTCTGAAGATGAAGAGTCTTGTCTTTGTTCTTGTTCTTCATCAGATTCTTGTTTTGTTTGACTTGAAGAAGATGGAGTAGAAGCCATCATGGTACGACGTCGTTGAGCTGCAGGAGTAATAACATCATCACCATTCTTCATAATGGTTTCCCATCCTTTGACTGACATTTCAACAGATCCAGCTGTTGATAAGCGCTGGCGAACAGTATCTAGCTTTTCACCAACGGCGTAACTTTCATGAAGTGATTGTCGTCGAGTAGATCCTGCCATAGAAGCTCGTTGAGCAACAATAGTGGAAGGTCGTTCAAGTTCATTTTGTTTCTTTTCTTCTTCTTGGGGAGTCATTTCAGTTGGAGAATCAACCACACGCTCTTCTTGTTCCTTTTGATTGTTCTTGTGATGTGTAGTAACAAAATGAACGACCTTCTTTTCATCTTCATCACTATCATCCACTTCGGCGATGTTGGCCTTTTGTTCATCACACTCTTTAATAGAATCTTTACTTGTTGCCGATGCATATTCACTTGCAGGTGGTGATGGCAAAATAGAATTTTCTTGAACACTCTCTTTACTACTTTTGACAGAAACAACTGAAGATGAAGATGAGGTAGTAGATTTAATAGATGATACTGCTGTTGCTTCTTGTTTTGGAAGTTTTGTTGTAGCAGCTTGAGCAAGCGCTTGTTCTTCGATTTCACGTTGACGTCGAAGATTTTCACGACTTTTTCTATTACTCATACTGCTACGTCGCATGATCTGGGGCCTTTGTGGTTGTTTTTGTTCTTCTTTCTTTGGCGTAATAACAGCAGGTGTCACAGAATTCTCCACTTTTTCAGGTGCTGTAGTTGTTGTCACTGGTGACGGTGTTGCTGCTACTGCTGCTGCTGCTACCGTCACTGAATTAGATGATTGTTTTTTCTTTTCAGGTGCGGATGCAGTAATCGTAGTAGTATGTTGAGGAACTGTAGGGGGTGAAGTTGTCACTACAGGTGTTGTTGTTGGCAAAGATTCCTTTGACTTTGGAGGTTCAGGTGCATCTCTTGGATTTTCAAATCGAGAATGAAGAGATGGTGAAGTAGAAATTACTGGTTTATTGTTCGTCTTTTGTGGAGGTGTTTGTTGTTGTTGACGGATTTTAGGTTCGACAAGAGTTGTTGCTACTGTTGGTTTAGGTATAGGAGGTGTAGATGGTCTTGGACCTAAAGGTGATTTTTGTCTATGATCATTTCCGTGCAATGCATCATCCAACAAGGATTCTTTCTTTTTGATAGTAGGTGATGAAGAGGGAGAAGAAGGTCGACTGCCACTATTGATAGAAGAAAGAGAAGTAGGATGATGCGATGGTACTTTGGGTACTGGAGGTTGTTGACGATGAATAGAATCGCTACGCTTACGTGGTCCAGGTGCAGGTGATGCAGACCGTGAAGAAGGTGCTGAACCACGCGTACGTGACATACTACTTGTTGATCTTCTTTCCCAAGCAATGGTAGGCTGGGGTTCATCCACTGTTTGATCTTTGACTTCAATAGAACGTAATCGATTGGGAGTTAAAGAAACACGCATCGTGTTACCTGAACGAATCAAATCTTCAAAATTCATAGTAGGTGCATCTGGATCATAAACTGAAACTGGAGTTGTTGATTTACTATCTGCTGTTGGTGGTATCGCACCTTCCTTTTTAAATACTTTGAATGATTTCTTGTTGATATTATGATTATTAAAACCACTATCCAATGTACTAATGGTTCCATTACTTGTGCTACTACTCATCATGGATGTTGGACGAGGTTGACTGAAATTCGACTTCATTGAATAAGCAGACATGGAAAGATGGTCACCACGGTTCATTCCGGTATTACTTTTGTTGGCAGAAATAGAAGACGTAGGGTGGTCATTACTTTCATCATCGTCGTAACCGAGATCTAAATCATCATCAAATGTTATATCCAAAATTCCACCGGCACCACCTGCTCCGTCACTAGATCCATTATGTTGACTTCCTGCAGCTATATAGGGATAATTTGCATAATTATAAAAACCTCCTTTGTCAATTTTTGTACATTATAAGGTAATATTTTTTTTTTGTTGTTATTTATCTTTCACTTTTTTCCCCTCCCTTCCCTCCTTCTCATCCCTCCCCTTTTTTATAATAAAATTATCAAAGAAAAGTGTAAATATTTTTTATAATAAAACATACTTGAATTTCGTAGATGTTGTTTTGATGGTTGATGAAATGATGGAGCATAAGTTGAAGTTCGTGGTCTGTAACCATATGCAAATGCTCGTCTCTAAAGTTGAAATACATATAGGGTAATACATACCATGCGAAGCAAGAAAAAATTTAATTAAACTACATTACCATGCCATTTTCGGATTAGTTATTTTCTTCTTACCTCGAGTTTTTCACGTAATTCCATTCTATAAAACACGCCACCGACTTGAACATCATCAATAAGAGCTAAAAATACTTCTTTTATACGAATATATTCCACATCTTCATGTTCGGCTGTCATAGCAATAGCAGTTAAAACATATTCAGCAATATGCTCTAATACCGTTGTTACATAAATAGCTACAATAGGTGCAATCGAGATATCCAAATTTGAATAATGATTATTTCCCATGACTGAATTGGTATCCTCTCTATCCGCCAAGGTACAAAATTCAAGACATTTTTCTCTTAATAAAGGTAATGTATCATTTAATGGAAACGGACCATTAGAACCAAGCGTACGCATTTTTTCATACGATTCATAATCAATAGCTTCAGTCTCAGTAAATGTTTTCACTTCAAGTTCAGCTTCAACAATTGCATTTTTACCCAACGTGGACGGTAATAACGAAAACACGACGGCTTTGATACGAGACAAGTCGAGGGATAAAGACGACGATAATAAATAAATGAGGAATTCATCGAGAAATTGATTGATTGCTTGTAATGCATCGTTTGAAACTTGATAAGGACCAATTTCAGAGATGATGGCATTAGCAGCATTTTGACAAATATAACGGGCATCGGTTACTACAAAAAAAAAGTTTTAGTTATTTCTTTGTTCCCTTGACTACCATATTATTTTGTTTGTTGCCACCTTTGCACTTTACCTCTTGACATGGTTTTTTTTTTGGTGATAGAAAAAATGATATATAATATACAAAAAATAAAGAAGGATCTAAAAGGACAAATAGGATAAAGGAAAGGATGTAAGAGAAAGAGGATGAAAAGTGATTGAACCTTTAAAAAGTAGGCAAAGAGGGCATAAATAGGTTATTATATTATAATTAAAGGAACGAAAAGAGATAAGAAATGATAATAAAAAAGATTTAAAGAAAGGAGAAATGGCTCTATTCAGGCCAAAGAAAAAAAAAGCCTTTTCTTTTTTTTTTGGTTGAAAAAGTGGTGTTAAAGAAAAGAAGAAGTATTATGATATGTGGAGAAAGTAAAGTTAAAAAAATAAAAAATAAAAAATGCTCTCATGTTTCCTTTTGTTTGCATGTTGCACGAGTTTTTTGACGATTTGCGGAGCCTATTAAAGGAAAGAGAGTAATTTTCTGTCTGTGCTCAATTTGTTCATTAATATTAAGATCAATAAAATAAAGTAAACAATAAAGGGAGCTGTTTATATAAAATATAATAGCTACACTAATAAATGTATAATATGTCAATAGAGATAACAGGATTTTTTTTCTATAAGAGGGTTTAAAAGTAATCCACTCATAATTATTATCAATACGTAGAATTTTTATTCAGGGCAATCAACTAACCCTTAAATCTAATATTTGAACATTTTTATATAAATACACAGACCTTTTTTCGTGAGTTCTCCTTATTAAAGTATGTTATTATTTATTTGTTTGTTACAGTAGTACAATTAAACAGTTTATATTTATATAAAAAGGAGAACTCTTTTTTTTTTATTGATCTAAAATTTATTTTTTGAATAAATCTTCGTACATATTTATTCATGAGAATAAAAACAAGATGCGTAAGTATGTATAAATTAACAAATTCTTTGCTTACCCTTTAGTCCATACCTTTGAAATACTAATAATGATATGCATTGTAGTAATAATATTACCTTTATTTGAATTAAAAATAAATGTATTTTTATTTATAAAATTCCATGTTACACGATTAATTGAAGAAACACAAAAAATCAACTTCTAGAATAAATATTCTTCTGAGAGTTACAATATAAAGAAAAAAATGTAGATAATTTCTTTCTTTACTTAGTTTAATATAGTATCTATAGTAACTAATAATAAAATAATGATGATGATGATGCTTCTACTTTTAGAAACCATATTAATATTTAGAATGTTAACATTTCAACTGGATACTTTCAATTTTTTTTTTCTTTTGTCGATGATGAGTTGAGAGAGAGAAAAAAAGTATAATACTATCCCTTTTATATAATATGAATAAGAATATTTAAAACAATAGATCGACATTGCATAATATCAGTATGATACTCTGTTGTTGTTTTTAGGATTTATTTTACAAATTATTATTATTAAAAAAAGCAAGAAAAAATATATATAAATATAAGGCGTTAGCAAAGAAAAGAAAAAGGAGGATATGGGAGAATGTATGTATATGTAAGGATGTGTGTGTATGTGTGTACGTATGTATGTATAGATGATAATGACATGAGATTTTTTTTTTTGAAAGAAAAGAAATAATAATACAAGTAATAATGTGTGAAAAAATGTTTTATAAGAAAGCGATTAAGTTTTTTTATTACCATCCACGAAAAGATTCAACCCAAGACGTCATTGGTGTTGTAGCTGTTGTTCTACAAGTTGCGGTTGCTCGGCTTGTTTCAGCAAATGCCGGTAATCGGCGTTGTTCCTTTTGTAACAATACAACAGGTGATGATACATTTTGACGCCGTTCCCAATTAACAGAAAACTGTAAGCTTTCTGATAAATCACCAACGTTATTACCATTATTATTATTATTGTTATTATAATCGTATTGAATAATATTATGGCGACCTGCGCGGTTTGTCTCTATAGGAATTGTTGCTGTTCCTCTAGTATTATTATTATGGTGATAATGATAGATATATTCTGTATTTGTTGTACTAGTAATAGTAGCAATAGTAGAAGAAGAAGCTGTAGATCGCATGCGTTGATGGTGATGATTATAATAATTGTGATGACGTTGGGTAGAAGAAGGATACTTTTTGGGAAAATCTTGCTCTTGATGTTTTTTAAACATGATAGATAAAAGGGATTGTTTTGGAGGATCGTCGTTTTCTTTCGGTATCTGTTTCCGAAATTCCCAATGATGAGTAGTACGATAATTATGATGATCAACATTAATTACTGATTGCTGTAATAGTTGTTGCTCATCGTTATCATCATCAGCAAATACAGTTTCATCATCTTGAGCTGACCATTCACTTAGTGTATCAGTATCCATACCATCGGCTCCGTGTTTGTTTTCATTATCATCGAATACACTTTCTTCATCATCGTTGCTATTGTCTGAGAATGTTGATACTAAAGATAGATTTTCTACTTGACCCTCCTCTTTTAAATAAAATTTATTGTCGGTGTTTTTATCCTTATTCCATGAATCTGATGTAATGTCGTCGTTGTGTTGCTCTTTTTGACAATGAACATGAGGGACTACTACTGCTTCGTCATCGCGAACTATCATACTATTATATGTAGTAATGTTATTATTAAACAACCGAGTAGTTTCCGCTGCAGTTGGTTTTGTCACTGACGATGAAAACGGTTGTCTTTCAAAAGCACGTCTTGCTTCTTCAACTGGATGATCAGATCCCAGGGATGAGACCATGCGTTTGAAGGATGAAACCGACATTTTGTTAAAGGACCGGTCGCAACCACTTACAGCCGAATCTTTCATGGAAGAATCAGTAGAGGTGGATGCTTGGAAATAATCAACATCTTCGTTTTCATTGTCATTATTATTGTGTTGTTGCTGATGATGATGATAAATTGAAATTGGTGTTTGCTGTTGCTGTTGTTTTTGTAAAGCACCATTATATAACTCATTATTCTTATTACTATCGTTTGTCTCTGTGGATTCTTTTTCTTTTTCTTGATAGTGATAATTTTCTACCATTATTGATTCTCGAAACCATATTCTCCAGCTAAGATTTTCTAATCGACGACCATTTTCAAGATGATCTTTACATTTCGAGAATACTAAATTATATATATATATATGATGTTTTTTTGTGTTTTATTAAAATGATGAATATACATATAAGTTGATGGCACCCAAAAAAACATTTTTAATACTATTATTACATACCACTCCACATAGAATATATGTTTTCAGCAGTAATATCATCAGATTGACAAATGTTTGGAATAGCAAGCGATAATACAGGAAGGTCAAGAGCTCGAACCATGGAGGAACAGTTAAACAGGTTTTATTTGAGTGTAAAAGAAGAAGAAAAGCAAAATAAAAAGTTAAAATAAAGTAAATAGTGGTGAAATGGTATAAAGAAGAGGGAAGAAGATGGAAAAAACAAGATGAATTAGTTGGATTATTATAGTAGAAGGAGAAAGAAAGAAGGGGAAGTCAAAAGTAAGTGGAGAGATTGAGAATAAGTGTTAAATAATAACTATACGTCGGAGAAACAATGCTCTCTTTGTGTATTGTTGGGGGAGAAGACAGGAAAGGGGGTATTATCAAAATGAGGAGTTATGTATATATAATACATAATGAAAAAAAGGGGGGGAGGGTATAGATGTAAGTTGGAGAGAGGATGGTAATGATGAAGATGCATATTGCTTTGATGTGCTGAGCCCGTATTTTTTCCCTTTATTTCATTTCTGTAGCTATTACCGCTAATAGTAAATAATGTACATGATAAATCAGGGTTCTTTTAGTTGTTTGTTTTTTTGTATCTTTCTTATCGTAGTATAACTATTAGATATATATCTACTCATGAATTTGTTATACTAGTAATAATAATGATACGTAATAAACTTCAAAGGTGACCTTCAATTTATACCCATAGCCAATCAAATATAAAAAAAAAATAGAAGAAAGTTTTCTAAGAAAAAAATGCATACTGGCGCAAAAAAAATATGTACAAACAAAACATTTATAGATGTCGATCTGTAAATGTATATCATACGCCATATATAAATAAGGTCTGTATAAATTTTTGTAAAGCGGGGTTTTTTTTATAATAAAACCAGTATAATCATTCATTGGTTATTTAAAATCTTCTAAAAGTAGGTAATTCTTTCACCATTTCCAACTAAATAAAGAATTCTATCGATTCTTCTAAATTATCTGGGAAATACATTATATTTGGTAAAAGCAATATCATCATTACCGTTAGCTAAAACTTTCTCTTTTTCCCGATTACTTGGCTTTCTTCATTGATCACACGACAACAAGCGAATGTTATATACTGTATTTATAATCATTCTTCATTAGATGTTTTTCTTTTATTACCAACAGTAAACGAGAATTATCGATTTATATGTGACTCGAACAAATTAATATATTGAATAGATAAATAAAATAATATTGAAAATAATTAAATTTTACCCTATGGGCAAGATAAAGTATTTTAAAAGTTGCATTACAGTGATCATCGTTAAGATTATACTTGGAAACTTCTTGTTGTTTCGTCGATGCAATGCATAACGAGAATATTATGCAATATACAATGTGATAACTTCATATAGATACAATGATGTTATTATTATTATTATCAAAGCATGCTCTTCTTGCTACGTTGTTGACTCCTTTCGTTATTACTGTAGGCACTACTCATCTTATTAACTTTGTTACTATTGTCATGGTAATATGCATTTTCAATATATAAGACTATCTCTCACGTATAATAATAGTATCACTTTATATATATATATTTATATATATATGCTCATGATACTCTGAATTATAAATCGACAACCGCAGCAATTATATTTATAGTCTAATATAAACGTTCATTCAAATATTAATATGAATGGTTATTTTATGTTATTTAATATATATCGAATATGTGTGAGAAAAAAGCACTCTCTTACGTTGATTGAGTATATGCAATCAGAATCATGTTATATATTATTTTACAATATAAAAATTCATGCAAAAAAAATTCTATTTTTTTTTTCTATTTGTTTCAAGTATAAATCTAATAAATTATAATTATATGAATTGCTTTAATATCTCAATGCTAATGAGTAATATTTTATTATAATACATTTTTTTAATATGATAATTATAATAATAAAAACAAAAACGTGTTTAATTATAAGAAAACAAAGAAATGATATAACATAAAAGAGAAAAAGAGAAAAAAGTTGGGGGAGTGAATTATAAATAATAGTATATTATCATCATGCCCCTATCCTCACCTATGATTTTAACAATGATAAAATATACTAGTGAACCAACAATCTATAATTTCTTTTTATCAAAAAATACGTATTAATAAATTAAATAGATCGACAAAAAGGTTGAAACTATTTTATTATTTAATTTTTCTCCTAAACGTCATTTATTAAATCGAGAATACATTTTTTGTCAATCAGAATTTATGTGGACAAGAGGATAATTGATAATAATAGTAGTAATAGTAACAGTAGTAGTCCAAATTCATATATGTATATAATATATTATTAAAACAAAGAAATTTCAAAGTGGGATAAAGTGAATTTTTTTCCTGGAGTATGTAAAAAAAGAAAATAGAAACCCGTGCATGGTATCCGGATCAGCATCATCACAACCTTCAATCTTGCATTCCTGATCATTATTTTTAGCAGCATATAGATCTATTGTAATCAAGTGAGTTTCATTCTTTTATAATTTCATGCATAACAGCGAAAAGATTATATTAAGGTTATCTTTCATAAAAATAAAAATAAAGAGAGAATGATCGAGAGAGAAAGAGAGAGATCACTCGCGTGATCAAATAATATAAAGAGAAGTATTTATAAAATGGTTTCTCTCCTGAATCTTTACAAAAGAGGAAGAAAAAAAAAGAAAAAGAAAGGGTGATCACCAGTTGTGGATTAGAAATGTCATACGTACCCACAAAAACCCTTACGTATCACCATGTCATCAAGTTTATTAGGTGTACATATATCTTAAAAAAACGATCGCATTTTATATTTTTTACTATTTATTGTTTGTTAATATATATAGAACTACTAATAATATTTTCTGCATAAATATACAGTAATCGTCTTTTTTATCATTCGCAATTATATTTAAATTATGAATACTTTCTCGTTCTCATATATATTAATATATAACAATGATGATTACGATTTTAAATTTAGCTTTCATTCTTCTTCTAATTTCCTAATTATTGATTGAACAATGGATGCGCATAGACAAATACGGTGATGAGTTATGTAACTCTTTTATTAATGCTAATATATTTAACAATTTGTACAAAGGAAAGAATAAAATGTATACCATTTCGATACAAGAAGCGAACAAGAGTCAAGTTCTTTTGTCATTCTTTCATTCGGATTATTAGGTTAATAAGATGTTTTAAACCAACATATTTCTTCTTTAGCAAATACGGCTCTTTTGAAATTAGGCATATCTCTTTTATTATTATTATATAATGTGTAGCACTTTGTGAATTTTTCTTTCGGCTGGATCCCCTGACGCTTAGGACACAATGCAGTATAGCGAATTAATCAAATAGCATATTTTCACTAGATGTTTGCTTTAACATGAAGCTGTAAAATGTTTACAAAAGAGATATCCAATTCTTTATTTTACTAAATTATATATAAAAAAATATTAATTTTCCATCCCCTATGCCTAGAAACGCCAAGCATAACCTCTTCGTCCAATAAATGTATCTCAAATGACCTAGGATAATTTTTTATAAGAGTATTTTTTGTTTTATTAGGAAACTATTGTATATGTAAACAGGAACGCATGATTAACATAGGTTCTACAGGGTTTATATGAGAATATACGAAATATGTACAGTGACTGTAATTATCACTTATTATATAAATACCATTCGAAGATATTTATAAAAAAAAAGAATATTATAGCGAGTACGTAGTAAGTATCAGCATTATCATCTTTACAAACTATATATACTCTATTTAAATGATGATTTATTAATATAGAGTTACTGGTGAGGATGACGAAACCTTAAAATATTTCCTAATTTGGTAATCCCTTCTTTTTTTTCGACTTTTTTTTATATGTATACTTCTTTCGTTTTCTTTTTTCTATCTCCTTCTCTTTCCATAAACCCTCACTCCCACTTCCCTTTTTTTAACAGGAATATCTATTACTATTGTTATTATTATGCAAAACCGTATTACGAAATCATGCCAAAACCGACGTAGTTGTCGTGCCGACCGATTACGTGAATTACTTCAACTCACACCAGGAGATTCGGTATTGTTAGATGCATGTAAAAGAAAAAAAGCAAAGGATGGTTCGTATACTTCTTTTTTTTTTTTTTAATTTAATAGTAAATTCAACGATAACACAACATCTGGCTGTTATATAATAAAATTAAGGCTGAATTATTAAAAAAAAACTTTCCGTATGCGAAATATATAGTGGAGGCATTATTATCAGCATTTCCTTGTATTAATCCAGACACTGTACGCGATAATTATCTTCGAACACCATTACATGTTGCTTGTGGAAGACGAGATGATTTACAAGAAGCAACGTCAATAGCTCGAATACTTATTAATGGTGGATCCGATGTTAATAATGGAGTAGGTGATGTAGATGGATTACAACCAATGCATATGGGTAAGTAAAATATTATTGATCTATAAAGAATTCGTGAAAGAAAACTTATAAAAGGGAGGAAAGAGATAGTTATTTTATATATTATTTTTATTTTGAAAAACTTTCAAAAGATAAAAGCAAATTGAAAAGTGTTTTGATTATTATTATTACTATTATTATTATCTATAGCTGTTCTTGCTGGCAATATTCAATGTGTATTAATGCTTTTGGAAGAAGGTGAGCTTTATTTCAATTTATCTCCCGTCTTTAATAGTTTCAATTGGATAGAAAGAAATGGGATGGGTTGTGAGTGAGTGGGTGTAATTTTTCTTTTTATCGTTTTGACGTACATATGCCTTGACCATTTTAGGGTTATATTCTCTTTTGTTTTTTTATTTATTATTTCAGGTGCCAGTATCCCAGCATCCGACCCCTTTCGATTAACACCTTTATTGTTGGCAAAACTGAAAATGGATAATCTTCGACAAACACGATTAGCACTTTATCAAAAAGAAGATAATAATAAAAATATGGATGATGATGATGATAGAGGAACAATGATGAATAGTAATGCGCAGCAAGAATATCAGGATCTACAATCGGTAATTTTTCTTTTACTAGTTCTCTGTTATAGTGCTACCCCGCACCCCTCTTTTTTTTTTGTGGATTCCCAAATATCGTGCGAGTCGGGATTATTTTTATAGTTGCATAAAAAAAATTTTAGGATAAAAAAGCTAAATTAAATCCCCCCCATTGAACCTTGTTTTTTTTGGCATGATAATTTTAGATTACCCAGGTTTTAGTAACCCATTTAGCAAATAAGCACATTACAACATATGGTTCATCTACACAAGATTGCAATCCACATTATCATGGCATATCGGATCAACTGTTTTCAAAAGAAAACAATAAAAATAAGAGTAGTAATTCTAATAAAATGATCGATTCAGAACAACAGTTAAACCAAGCCATTGTTAGCATTACTGATCAATTATCTGGTATTTGTGTTCAAGATAAACATGATAATGATCCATTAGTACAAGATGCTGTTAATGTATTGATGGAAAAAGTACGTAATCTCGGATTGGAAGAAACAGCTGTAAAATAGCTAATGCATTCGCAAAAAAAAAAGACCAAGCCTTATTATATACAAACATTTACATATTCCCTTGCTTTTCCTTTCTCTTTCTCTCTTTCTCTTTAACATATGTCTATATAACCGATGTTTCATTTAATTTTTTCTGTCCAAAAAAAAAAGACCTGAATTTATGTAATTTTCTTTTTTTTATTTCGCGCGGATTACGATCCTTTTCCTCACTTCCTCTATCTTGTGTATATACTATTATTTAGAAAATGAAAATGAAAATAAAAAATGATAATAATAAAAAAATACATGAAAACCATAAAGACAATAAAAAAAGAAATTAAGAATTCCATGGTGATACATAATTATATAATGTAACAAATATATTATCTCTATGACAACATAAGTGTGTATGTGTAATTAAAGTTTATCGATAGCAACAAGAGTTATCCATTCCATGTCCCCATGTAATTCCCATCGACCTTTTTATAATTAATGTGGGAAGTAAATTATTTTACCGCGTCAGATATAGAGGGAACTGTTGAAACTATTGTAGTTACCATTATTGATGACAGACAGCATATATACTTTGCGTGAGAAGAAACTTACTATTATTATTATAAAAAAAAAGGTCAGAGCTCAGTTGAATGACAGATAGCTTTAATGAAGTTTTGCTTCATTGACAAGTAACAGAAAATTTTAAGATAAATTCTGATAAACTTTGTAATTTTGTGTAGGACAAATATGGTCATGACATGCTAATACCGAAAATTTGTATTACAATGGCCCTGATTACTTTTCTTTTTATTTATCGTTCTCAGAACCCAAGTTAAGTAGGATGTATTCATTTTATCGCTATTAAATATACTATAAAACAGTATATATAAGCTTTTATTGTTTAAATAGAAGAATGTTAAGGGATAAACAGAGGCGATTTTGAATATTTTTTATACACTCTCATAGAGCAGCTTAGAAAAATAGTGCTGCTTGGTTTTGTGAAGAGAAAGTCTAGAGTAGGGATCCTAGGCTAGAGGCCATATTAAACAAAATGTTTACCTTGTGTCACCATCTAAAGCAGCTTTGTTTGTGCTTCATAAAACACCCATTTTTCTCTCTCTTATTTTTTTTACTATAATTAATACTGCCAAGGTTGTGATCGGGTTCCGCTTACCTTTAAAATAAACACATCTTTGCTGTTTTATATAATAAACTCAATATTATATAAGACATATAACTCATACACACTCCTTAAAAAATAACTTTTCGTGAGGGGGCAGAACTGGTTTCTTCTTTTCTCTTCTTTTACTTTCACTTTTTTATTTTATTTCCTTTTTCCTTTTTGTTTATTTTTTAATTTTTTTTAATTTCATTTTGTTTTTCTTCAACAGAAACCATGACGGGTAAAAATTCTAACAATCAGCGTAACAGTAAAGGGAAAACAAATGGCAAGAAATCAAAACGAAATTTACAACAACAACAAAGTAATAATAATAATAATAGTAATAGCAGTAACGAATATTATTCTGGTAATTTTTTTGTTTTTATTTTTGCGTGACAACAACTGCAACTACCACAAAGAAAACGACGTGCCTTTTTAGCTCTCCCTTGTTTTATTCATATTTCACGCATTAATTAAGTTTATCTTTCAAATATTAACATGTTTTTTTTCCGCCCGGGGGGGGGGTTAACTTTAAATAATAGCCGTTATAAAAACACCAAATACAAAGGAAAAATTATCTAATAAAACAAAATCCTCATCAACAAAAAGAACAATACATGATATATCCTATGCATCTGTCCAAAGGACATCCCCATTTCCTGCAAGAGGTGATAACTCCAAGGTAAAAAAAAAATGCTGTGAATAATTCTTTCAGACTTAAAATAGATCTCAATAACTAATGTACCCTATATATCTATATACCTAACAAAAATTTTACATAATAAACACGTAGAGTATCTTGGTAGGTAAACTTCTCCCTATAAAAGCACTATGGTGTGTGTGTGTGTGTGTGTGTTTTGAAATTTATTATGTTAGGGAGAAACAATTTTATATATACTAACCCAATAATAAATAACAATAATAATTTTAATCTTAATTATATATAGCAAATCATCACCACATTGATAAATCGTGTCTTAACAGTTTTCATCTTGATTGTTGTTACTTATTATATTTTGCGAGGTTGCGATACTACTAAGACCAAAAACGGACAATGTACAGCCTTTGATCCAATCAAACAAGATATTGACCGAATACTTGAACATGACAAGTACAGAATTCATGTTGAACCTTATACAGATTCTATGCGTGAATGGTATGATAATTGGAAAGTCCCAGATCATGTACAGAAACTACAATCGGTTGTTGAACCCTATACTGGTTCCATACATGAATGGTATATTAATTGGCAAGTATTAGACCAAGCAGAAAAAGTACAATCAGTTGTTGAACCTTTTACTGGTTCTATACGTGAATGGTATGATCATTGGGAAGTATCGGACCGAGCACAAAAATTCCAATCCGTTGCTTTGGATCGGGCTACCATCGCATTGGATCGGGCCAAATCATTGCATGCAAAAACATTGGATCATGCCAAAGACATTCAAACCGTATTTGCTTTTTATTTTAACAATGATAATAATCCAACAGCATCAGATAATGACAGTGACGAAGATGATTACTATTCTGCAACCATGACGCCTTATGAAACACAATTACCTCATAAAGAAATTCAAGCTATTCTTACAGCAGCAACACAAGCAAGGACTAAACTAGATGACCAATTAAGACGCATTCAACGACAATTATTGAATCGATTTAATAAGAAAAAGACAAGTGTAACGGTTCGTCAAATTGGGGAAGAAATAAAAAATGATATGGAGGTGTTACGCAAAAATGCAGAACAACAAGTGATTCAACATGTCAAGGCGGTTCAAAAGACAGTAGATGATGAGACGGAATTAACGGCTATCCGTCAAGCTGAACGAGCTGGTATTGTTGAAGTACATAAATCAGATCTTTTGATTCATGAGATTCGTTTGGAAATTGATCAACACATTGATGCTGTATCAACACGTAAAGCAAGACGACGATAATATCAGATTATTGCCGATTTATATGTAATTAATAACAACAACAACAACAACAACAACCAAAATAAATTATCTATGCAACATTTTTTATATTCTCAAAATCTTGTTGTGAATTATATATATGCATTTATATATATAATAAAATAAATAAAAAAAATAGTATATATTAAAAAAATAGGTAGTAATATAACCAGTCATTATTTAATTAACAATAAAAAAACTAGTATGTATATATAATATAAACCAAGATAAATATATGTATATATGCATGTGTACGTAGGTGGGTGTATGGATGTTGTGTAATATGGTAGTAATAGTTGTTAGAGTATAGTGGTAAGTACGTAGATATTATAAAAGTAAAAAATTAAGTGATAATGATAGTAAAAAAAAAGTACGGAATATTTATGGAATTAATAAGAACAAGTACAAGCAAATTTGCCCATGTAATAGCAAAGCACCATTGCAAGAAATACCACAGCTAATTGCTGTCCATTAAATGTGAGTTCATCAGATATGATGATAATATTGTTGTTCTGTACACAAAATAAGAAAAAAAAAACAGGTTTGTTACAAATTAGACACATACTATTTTTTCTACTTTTACGTATATAAAGTTAAGATAATTTACCTGATGACTCTGAGGCACTAACATATATCCCTTTGGGACTTGAAATGTACCCGATCCTGTAGAAATATGTGAAAATTGTGTTGGAGACATTGGGACTTGTCCCTCTGGTAATGCTTGTCCTATCGATTGTAATGGATGTAAAGGATGATTCAAAAGTGAATGAGACGGGGATGGTGGTGTCACAGGAGATACTGGTTGTTGTTGTTGTTGTTGCTCAGCTTGTTCTTTTGTTGCTGTTGTTGTAACAACTTCTTCATGCGTGGGTTCCGACGGTGCTGCTGATGTACCCTCTGGGTGATGCTGTGTCGATGATGATGGTACAGATTGCTTTGATTTCTCTTGTACTTTAACACTTTCTTTTTCTTTTTTCTCTTTGGATGGGATTTTAATCGGCTTGAGCGATGCTGACTTTGATTCTTTTCCAACCACATTTCTCTTTGTTTGTCGATTATCCGTCGTTAACAAGACAACAACCCGTTTTCCTTCCATTTCTGAACTAGTTGTATAAATTCGTACACTTTTATGGTCCGACGTCATTTCCACGCGCGTTCCACCTGTTGGAGACACCTTGATATCGAACTGCCCAGAATAGACCGATTTGTGCACCCGAATGTCTGTGCACCATCCGGACTTTCGTTGACGATATGCGTGGGATGGCTCGTGCTTTGCAATAAATGAAACTTGATATGAACCTGTCTTTGTTTCAAATTCTTCTTCCACCACTTTACCAGCTACTCGTCGAATATAGGGAGGACAACCATATTTCTCAAGATAGTTGTTGACATTGTAAACGGAAGCCAGTAATTCATCTTGCAATATTTGAGCCGCATTATGAGGAACATGACATTTGTAATCCATGTTACACACCATGGTTACATTGACAGATTTTGTACGCCCACGGTCATCCAGATTGGGAGAAAACACCCACCCATATAAATCAGTATGACCTCGAAGTCCTGAAGTATTGTTGGTCATTGGATCATTAACACTTGTACTTGCCGTATAAATGGTACCATTGGCAGAATTAGTTTCAATACTGGTAATAGCTGAAATGTCACAATTTGTAATAGGGAACATATTACGCAATGACCAATGAACTAAATATTCCTTTTGACTAAATCGCTCTACAACACGCCCATTTTCGAATCGTTCGTCCCCTTTTAGATATACATGTTAGTATAAAAAACACGGAAACATGAACGTGCAGAATAGTAGTTTGGATGTTGGAAAGCAAATAAGAAAATAAAAACTTACAAACTTTTCGTGCCCCATAACAATGGACTAGAGAACATAATTGCTCTGCAGTCCATCCTCCTTCAATGATACCATCAGCACGTAAATAAGGTAGAGATGAGCGATCAGGTAACGTTTTAATGTAAAGTTTCACACCATCATTTTCTCCTTTACTCGTCCAACTATCTAAAGATGAGGAAAGCCGTTTTAATAAATCTATACTTTCCGTCTTTTTATTTGGGTGACGATGCGATGGATATAAGTGTCGTTTTAATGGTTGCTGTGGTTGCGACTTCTGTAACTGGTGTAGTTGTTGTTGTTGCTGTGATGGCACTTGATTTTGTTGACTTGGGATAGTAGGAGATGGAACTGGTACATCATCTGGCTCTCTATCAGAAATATCACTATTATCTGCAAATGTGATATGTTTTCGTTGTGGCCTATTATTTATTGGATAAGTTGTAGTTTCATCTACCAATATAGAATGTTGTGAATTCGAAGATCGTTGAGAGGATGTTGGTGATGGATTGTATAACATGGAAGGTGATTCAAAACTTTGTTGACTTGATGAAGCATGTTGTTGAGTAAGAATTCTACATAGGATAATAATTTTTTTTTGTCAGTTAGTATGTCGTCGAGTAATATATTTATTATTATTATTATTGCTACTTTATTACCTATGCGGTTTCGTGGACGCAGGTGGTGGTGGTTCCAGTGTATTACCGTCACCAGCAGTTTTAGTACTAAAAACAGAAGGTCGTGATACATATTGAGAAGATTTCTTCTGAGAACGCATTCGATCTGCTTTCTTTTGTAAATAATCATTAATAGCAGCAATGGCTAATGGACGTCGTGCTAATGATTTTTTTGCAAATCCTGGAACCCAACCCTTCATATTTTCTTGAATAACAAAAGTCACTCTTGTTGCGGGATTCGCACTACCGCGAATGGGTTCTAGAATCCAACCTTGAAGCTAATAATAAAAAGTTAATTTTAGTTACATAGTATTCGATGCAAAAAAAAAAAATAAAGAATCTTTATCCATGTGAGTAAAAAAAGGGTGCCTTAATGAAATTATAATCTACCTTAATTTGTGCACGGACTCTTCCAGGGATTTTAGGGATACGAGGTGATTCAACACTCGTGCATGCAAAAATAATGGCACCATCATGAGTACATTCAATCTTCTCAATAAGTGATAAATCTCGTGGTCTATAAATAAATATATATTTTTATAGGCAGGTTGTTGATTGTCATCAGCAATGGTAACGTCGTACACATAATTATATAAAATTAAATATCCACTTGGGACAACACAGAAAAAAATTTATACAATAATTACTTGGAAGTTGCGGTTGCTTTGGTGACTTCATATGTCAATGAGGTTGTTTCATTAAGATTCTCAATAAGATTGCCATCTTCAAAACTTATTTATATATATATATATAAAAAGAAATCCCAATATGAATTAATTTATATCAATATCAATATAACTACTATTATTGTTATTATTACTAATCATTATCGTCACTATTGATGTTACTTCTATTGCTATTTTTATTGTTAGTATATAAATATAAATCAACTTACTTTTCATCCCATAATCGACGCATGCCAATAACATAGAAAATCGACTGAGGTGAAAATCCTTGAATAATTGCTTGACCTTTAAATAAAGGAGTTTTATCTGCTTTATTCACACCATTCTTCATATGGACCACCACGCCGCTTTTATGTTTTAATGCCTTTTTCCATCCATCATCACGAACCACTTGCTTTAATGTTGCAAGAGCATTATCAGCTTGAAAACAATGATAAGCAGGTGATGATAACATTGGGTCCATGAATCCTCCATTACCATTATTTGATGATGATGATGATAAAGAAGTGGGTGATCGTAATGGGAATAAGGAAGATAATTTACTCGTCGCGCTAGTACCAAATCCACTACTATTGTTGTTGCCAAAATGATGGTGCACATGTAATGTATCATCTTCATCTTCACTAAAAATTATTCCACTAGTACTTTTATTGTTAGATTCTGAAGAGTGATATTTTGCTGATGTTGCAGTAGGTGATGATATACGATTTTCATTGCCTGCATTTGCAGCGGCTCCAAGACTAGGTGAGTTTGTTACTACGGTAAATTGATCATCCCAATCATATTCGTCAGGGCCAAGGGCAAGTAGTGAAGGAGGTGCTGGTAGGCGTGTTGCAATCTTTTGTTGTTTTTGCTGTTGTCTCATGGGTTCAATGATTGGATGGGGCATGGTATATTAGTATATAACACGAAAAACGCGTAGACTAAGTTATTAGTAATAAAGGAATGAAAAGTTAATTGTTGATGATGCTTGCATGAATAACTAATGCAAGATGTAAGGTAAAAACAAAAAATAAAACGAATTAAAGAGAAGGGAGGAGGGAAAGTGTGTGTGAAAAGGAATAGGTAAAAGAAAAAAAAAAAGAGACAGGTTACTACAAGTTATTGTGGCAAAAAAAAAGAGCTTTTTTTGTCTTTAGGTTTCACAACCCATTTTGATTCGTGTTACCATAAGCCTGGATACGAAGATCATAAACAATAAGAATTTGAAGACCATTGCGCTTCAAGTCTCTATAACTCATCATCGTAGATATTATATCTTTCGTCATTTTATAATTAATTTATACAAAATAACATTATTAATGAATAACAGACAATATTCGTTGATAGAGTGTGTTGGCACATTTTACACACTTAAAGGGGATGAGGTGATATGATAGAAGGAGTACATTTTGAAGATGAGGAGTAGGAAATAAAAAGGCATTTGCCTCTTTCAAAAAAAAGTTACACATGGCGCTGATGTTTTTCATTGATTTTATCCCAAAACCCCGAAGAATAACTTAGATGTGATGATCTGCATTGCATATAAAACTGCATATTTTTACATAAAAAAGTCTTTACTGGTAATAAAAAGGAAAGAAACTGACCACGAATTTCATCAATCTCACCTTACTGTGCATATATATTTCTTTGTGACTCTTACTCACCGCCACTTATCCATAAAAAGGAGAAAAACTCGAGGCTTATAATTTTTATTGATCTCAAGGAGATACCTTTTTCTATTAGGCTATAATGATAATTTCGATCAACTACATGCTAATGTAAATGATATATGTATTATTTTCTCCCTGAGATTGATTATTAATTAAACTGATTTCGAATACATAGTCGCACTGTTAGAATCGTAGCTACAAATGTAAGAAATTAGTGGTGTAGAAGGAGGAAAAAAGAACTCAGAAGATTACAAGTAGGTAGTAGCGGTACGTAACAATATATAAATACTACTAAAGCGGGACAACATAATTATAATAGCTATAATAATATTGCTCGTATAATAAAAGTTTTAAAAAAAATGTTGGTTCAATAAAGAGTCATCCTAAATCTATATAACTGTTTTAGACTTGTGTCTTGAATATAAATCTTTAGTTTTCATCTTGTGACTCTTAAATACATTAATATTGCTGAACTGTACGTATATCTAATCAAAAGAGAAAAAACAAATCAAAGGATGTTTGAGTACACGCTTATATATAAACGGAATCATTGTATTACTTTATGGGATATTTTTTTATAGCCTGTAACTTGATAAAGAAAAAGGACGAATAAAGAAAAAAAAATTGACCAGTTTTTTTTTTTTTAGTTAATCTCTTTTTTCTATTTTCAAGGTGATAATTGTAGTCTTTTCCTGTTTGGTATCATTGTAAAATCGCCGGTACAAAAAATACGGAATCAATATAGCTTATATGGGATGGTTGAAAAAGCATGAAAGAAAAACCTTAAAACTGGTAGTTACCCTGTTATTATATAAAGCAAAAACAAGAAATGCTTTATATAATATTAAAAGTTCCGGTTTAAAAGAAGAGATATATTCAATATATAACATACAGTAAATACTATAGCACAGAAAGAAAACAAAGAAGAAATGGGCGTGTTGTATTTTCCTATTTTTCTTTTTATTTATAATACCATCAAATCATCAAATTATAAAAACTAAATAAATGTTGCTGCATATGGTATATCGACATGTAGCTTCACCGAAATCTACCCGTGATGTCTTTTGGATTAATCATGAAGAATATAAAAAGATGATATACAGATGAATAAAAAAATTAACTACATGTTTTGGGAAATAACAGGCTCAACATTCTTACTACGTAGCAACAACGAATATGAACACATATTCATTTTTTCCATTCACTGTTTTGTACTGTGCGTAACAACATACAGTCTAAGTATTCCCTTAGAACAAAACAGAAAATAGCATGTGCAAGTATGATTTTCATACATCTTTCTATCATGTTGATGCAAATGATCGGGTATTAACTTCTATGAGAATTTTCGGAACATAAATGTTATTATGCGTCTCATATATGTATTTGACTTTTTTCTTCAAAGTATATAGCGTATGTTGTACAAAAAACAATTTATATGGTATTTATCGCAATTAATACTTCATTTAACATATCATGTAAAAAATTGATTAAGAAACTCTCTTTATCAGATTCTTCCTTCCCCACTCACTCACTCTTCTCCTCTCACTCTCTGTATGGAGATTATCTTGCATACAATTATTGGAAATAGGCCATTTATTTAGGAAAAGCCAAGTGGGGATAGATTAACTAACAAAGGTGATAATATGCCATAATTCAGGTCCAAGTGTGAATGGTGTAATAAACACTCACTCTTTTTCGATGTGCCTATTGATTATTTAGATATGACATTATATAGTTTAATTCCTTGATACATTATATGCATACACACATCGTAAACTTTCTAGGCTAATTATCAACCCTATATGACTTGGTGTTTTTTACTGTTGGGGGATTAAAACCCAGAAAGAAAAAGATTGATTTGTAAAATCTTGCATTGCGACCAAAAAAAAAAATAAAGCTGGGTTTTGTAGAGCTCGTATATTTCCCAAAAAAAAATTCTGTGAATAAAAAGTACCACTTATCCAGTTCATCATCGGAATCATGATACCCATTTGGTATCGCGCGAGAGCGAGAGGCAGGTTATCATAGTATAATATAAGCGAAGAAATAATAATAATAGTAAGCATGTAACGCACACGCACCATCCAAAATGAGTTAAAACGTGGCTGGTCAAATCAAATTATAGTCGGGGATGAAAAAAAAACCTGTTTTGCAGGGACACTGTGTAACAAAAAGTGCTCAGTACATTCTTTTTGCTTGATTTCTTCTATTTTATTTTCTCTTTTATAGGAAATATTACTACATCTGTAGTATGTAACAGTTCCATTAGAGGGGAGTTTTCGAATATCTATCTTCTTTCTCAGTTTTACTTATTATTTTCAAATCTATAAAATGAAAATGAAAATGAAAATGAAAATGAAAATGAAAATGAAAATGAAAATGAAAATGATTGGTATATCAAGATAGAGAGAGGACGAAAAACCTCGGAAACAAAAGCATATTAATTCATTGAAAGAATATACAATCCGTAATTGAAGGAATATCCACGCGGACAAATAACGCATTCTGAGTGGCCAATTCTTGGCGATCTCACAGCGCACAGAGGTTTTTCAAATATTATATATATATATATATATAATATAATATAAAATTTATGTATTTTTTATGTTACACTTCAGTTTTGTAAGCGAGGTGGGAAATTATGTGTTGTTGTTCCAGATGATTTAGTTACGATGGCAGCAGATAAAGGTAGGAAAGCGGTTACATCCGAATGAAAGGATATCTATATAATACATCTATTTCATAGTAGATCTAATAAAAGCTTTTTTTGTAACATTTATGCACACACAGAATTACTTTTTGGCACGTCGCTTTTTGAGGTTATGAGAACAAAAAGAATGGTAGTGACAAAATAACATAATAGTCAATAAGCACACGGGCCCTCTTTTGTTTGTTTGCTTGTTTGTTCAAAATGTATATTTTATAAGAAAGGAAATCTGGGCCTTCGGCAAAAAAAAAAAAGTGAAAACTTGCTAATTTTCCTCTTTCTCTCTCTCTCTCTCACTACTCTCTTTTTCATTTTTGCTTATATTTATCTATTGAAATTGTCGTTGTTTGTTTTTATTTCTTTCTCTCTCTTTCAGTTTATCCTCATTCTTGGATCGTTTTTCAAATGTTCATCGGAGCTTAATCATCTAGCTGTGAGATCTAAATAATTGGGTAAATCTGCTTAAGACACACGATGTCACTCGGCTTTCTCCGCTAACTTCTGCTTGGCTAATGCTTATTTTCGCCGCTATTTTACCCTGTACTGTTGGCTCAGAAGCACAAAACATCCCATCACGTGTGGGTGGGGGAGACAAGTAAAGATTGTCTTTCTTTTTTTTTTGGGGGGGGGGAAGATGAAGGGCAGGATACACAACAGAGCCAGAAGTATATATATAATAAATCAAAACCGATACATCCCTCTTTCTCTCTCCATTAATCTCCTCTTTTTTTTTCTTTTTGCGCTAACCTATAAAGTGCTATAGCCGAACCCAAATAATTCCATCCCCAAAAGAATAAAAACTTTTTTTTGCCTCCGTGCATATATAATTATAAGATAAACCACACAACTCCTTTATTTTATCTATACTATTCAACAACATTCAAATAATGCTTCTTACAAGTCATCCATTAATTCCATCTACTGCCCATATTACTAGAAACCAACAGTCTCAAGAAGATAAGCTTTGGGATCATATTTCTTACTCTTCTTCGCGACGCACCACACAAGGGTATGTTTATCTTCAAGATGCTCTTTCACGTCGTGGGTCATTGGCTGATGTCGTAGAACTAGCTTCTCGCGAACATACTTGCCATGATACGATAAAATGCTACAACTGTGATATTGTTGCCATGTACTATCTTCTTGGTATCGAATGGGTTCTCAAACAAGCAGAAACTTCACGAATCCAAGGTGTTGAAGATACAATTTCATGTACAACAGATTTACTCGAGTTGATTTGGCAAATGTGCCAAATGGTTTTAGCACATTCAAATGCTCCTTTTCCAGCTGGTGACTGGTATGTGGCAATGACAAAACAGCTTTGGTTATTGGCAAAACAGCTCAAGGAGGAAACAAGTGGATCGGATTGCTGCGTTGTAAACTCTTTAACCCCATCTACATTTAATAACAGCAATAATACTTATTTCCAACAACAGCACCATCATGGTCATTATCAACATAATATTACTACTAACGTTACATCGTTATCATCACCACCACCTTCACCTATGGTTTTTGAAGATAAAGAAATGGAAATGTGTGATGAACAGGAAGCATATCGTCGTGCAATCCGTATCACTATCTATAATTGTCGTGCTTTGGTTTCTCAAAATAATAGTGAAATTGATAAAGCTATTGTTTACTTTCGTAAATGTGTTGCTGTTCGTCCTCCTCCCACTTTGAAGACTCAAAAATCACTTCGACAAACAGCAATAGTAGCACTTGATCGTTTACTAGCACAACAAAACTCTAATAATTCGACAAAGTCATCAAGAAGTAGTTCAATTTCAAGTATTAGCGGCGGATCTGCATCCTCTTCTTCCATGTGTGGAAACTGTGGGGTTGAAAAGCGTACAATGCCTGTCTGTGCAATATGTCGTGCCAAGTTTTATTGTAGTTCTCGATGTCTTGTTGCTCATAAGGCTAAACATCAAAAGGAATGCAAAGGACGTGTTGGTATCCGAAACCCTAATTAAAATATACATACATAGCAAAAAAAAAAGCCGGCTTCTTACTTTACTTCCTCCTCTTTTACATGTTCCTGATTACTACTGTTATTTTTAGCAACCCACATATAGTTGATACCACTTATTTACTCGTTTATTTTTTATTCACACTACATTTTGTATAGCCTTTATATTATTTAATCTTTTGTATACTTTTTTGATTACCCTCTCTCTTTCATCTACGTATCTCTATAATATTATCTATCTTTTATCCATGTACATTACTGTTTACTCCGTGTTATTTATGTTGTGATTATCATTCTCATGTATGACAATTCATCTTATAAAAAAGGGAAATTGACATTACTGCTTCTGGATGATTTATTGCTACCCATGTGACCTCACGATACTTTTTTAATAACTTTACCACTAGTATAAAAATATTCTTTTTGCAAATGATCCCAGGTATGTAATAGACTAGTACACTTATCGCAATGAAACACGAAAAAAACTAGCACAATTATATACATGTTTACCTTCTCTAATTCTTGTTTACTTTTGAATGTTAGAATTATAATATATATTACTCAAGTTACATAGTTACTAATAGCTGATACGTATTTATGGTTGACGCCACCTTCTCATCAAATATTTGGGGTATGTATAATGTATAGTTGGTTCCCGCCTAAATATTATAATATAAAGTTGAGGCGTATTTTTCATGGTAGGACAAAAAACGCAAGTTTATTTTAAGTAAGAAAAGAAGACTTCAAAAGAAGATATTCAAAAAAGTTATTTTATATGTTACAAATAAACTCTTGGCATATTATTTACGTACACAAAAAAAAGACCCAGACAAAAGAAACATTCAAGTCCAAATCCTGTTTGTAAAACTTTTTTTTTTCTTGGACAATATTAAACATAAATTTTACACTATTTTTTTTTGTCCGCAAGGTCTCGCAGGCACACTTCTTTTTTGTTTTCCTTTGTGATCGGTTGTCCGATTGTAGTATTTTTGAGTGACATTAAATAGGTGTTACAGGATTTTTCCTAATGATTGGCGGGGGATATTTTTTTTTTCATTTTGGCGCTGGAAGGTCTTTTGATTGGCAATGTGATTTTTGCAATTGGCATGAAGTAAAATTTACGATGGTGGTGTAATTTCAGATGTTGGCAGAATTACAAAAGTCGTATGGCAGTTGAGAGCTGTGAATTTAGCCTCTTCTTTAAAATAATTTTTTTTGGCATACGTTGTAGCTTTATGATTTATCTAAAAAAACATATCAAAATATGATAAATATGAGGGACAGAAGGGAAGGACTAAGAGCACTAGCTCCACCCACCAAATGAAAAAATAAAGATCTGGTTAGCTATATTGCAAAGGCATATAACGGTCAGCTAGATGACCATCTGCGTGTGGCTACAATCGCAGTATATATGCTGTTGGAGATGATAAATTGTATACAAAGGAGTTTGTTGGAATTTGCTACTATATACATGCACAAATGATATTGCCACGTTAACAAAGTATTTTTTTTTTCTGGAGAGAAGTAAAGATTTTTAGGTTTAGTGAGATTTTGATTCATCTTTTGAGACTTTGTACATAAGAAATATGTAATTGGATTTGATTATTGGATAACAACCCCTTGAATTAAAGTAATATTTATCAGTACGAATATTGATTGTGCCGGTAAGGATAGGTGAATGATGTAGCGATGTTTTGATTATCGTTATTATTATAATGTTGTTGGTAATTGTGTATACGCGTTTTGTTTGGTACATGTATAAACTATTATTTGGTGCCTTATTGATATATAGTAGCCATAAGTGCTTTCTACAACGTGGCACTTTTTTATTATTGGGATAGATTGATACACAGGAATCATACATATTAAAATAGCTTGAATTTATCCTTATTGCTTATTTTTCTTATGGAAACCAATATATACTCTCTATCCACATTTTATAATAAAATGCGCTTCGAAGTATCGTAGTAATGGAGTGAGAAAGGACGGTGGAAGTAAGTGTGTTTTGATGGTTATTTATACAAAGCAGGTTTTTCCTTTCCTTTTTTTAAAGAAGAAAAAAAAACTACACTAAATATTTGATGACCCAATGTTGCTTAAAAAATATATCAAAGTTTTATTAATTTTAGACACTGTTTAGCATGTACAAAATATACTAAAAGGAACTTTAATGAAAGATTTGAACAAGAGTTGGTACAAAGTTGGATATCAGGCAGAATCGGAGGAGGCACTGTCGGTTCCGTCATCAAGAGTATCTTTAAAGACATCGCTTTAAGGTATACAAAAGCTGTTTGGTATATTTTCAGTTTCAAATATATGCTTGATCGTTTCCTCTTCTTCAATTGTGGGGTCCGAATGCTCAGAGCGCAAATCATTATCAACTTCGTCTTGCTCTTCAAGCAATTCCTATAAAACGATCCATCATTAGCCATTTGCTATACCGATCATACTTATTCATAACTCAATACTAACCTGTAAACGTGCGACAAATTCCAAAATCTCATACCAATAATAGTGTTCTTGATATCCAACAGGGACAGTAGCGCCTCGTTGTTCTTCAAAAACAAATTTTTTATCGTCGGTGATGCTCATTACAGATAACGTCAAAGTTCGTTTGATTGAATGAATACATACTGATTTGTAACGAGTAAGAGTTGAGAAGCGTGCATTCGAGAATTTGTAAGCTTTGAGAAAGATGATCAAGGTTAATGCTTCTATATTCTTTAGGGTATCGCCATATGTATGTTGTACATCCTCCCATCTTGGTCCTGATGATGCTTCGAAAATTACTCGTTCATCATCCATAATACCAGTATTTGTAGCGTAACCAATGCCGTCTGCGTTACTTGATGATGTTGACTGCATGACTTTACGGCTTTTCATCGAAACTTCACACCTAAATTTAATAATAATTGTAAGAAAAAAAGAAAGGGTATCAATCCGTGATTCATCGTTCTCATTCATCTAATTAGATAACTTACCATTCAAAATGAATATCTTGATATTGGTTTTCAAAGTGGCTAAAGACAGGAACGATATACACGGAAAAAAACGTTCGTTCATGGTTGGTGAAAGATAACGGATTTCGGAAGCACTTGGATGAATAATCCCAAAGAATATACTTGGCAAATCGATAAAAGCTGTTTTTTTTGTTGCTAGTAATGTTTGTGTTCAAATCAGGAAACTTAAAGGATGCAAAGTCGTGATGATTGCGACATGATAGAGCTGAACGAATATTTTTCAAACATTCGGGATACTTGGTAAATGATCTCAATTCCCGTTGGTCTTCGTGACATGCTTTTAGGATATCCTTGCTTGTTGTGTCCAAATTTCCAATTAAGGAGGAATGTTTATTATTATGAAAGTATATTTGAAATAATATAATATATAAAAAACTTTTGGAAATAATTATTTTTTTTGAATGTAAATTATACTATAAATAAATTTTATTCTAAAATATAACAAGTAACCAACATGTTATTTATGGATAAAAAGGCAACATTTCATTTATGCCTTATTTTTTTGAAAAAGTTAAAATTATTAAGTAGTTATAAATGTTCCTCAAGCTTTGAAGCCGTAAAGTATACATCTTTGATATTTTTTCAGTATCGTTCTTTGTAATTTTTGGTGTATCCTGGGAACTGATTTTATCTGCCAAAGTTTGATCAAATGTGTGAGCTCGTTTTCCTCTGAATATCTTGATCTATAAACGATAAAAATAAAAAAATAAAAAAATAAAATAAAAAAGGACAAATAAGCATACAGATGTGCTATTGCCAGGTTGGGCAAAATCATACATTTTTATTGGTACCAATGTCAGTATCTGAAGGCCGTTTCTGAGGGTTGGAGATAAATGTATATTGAAATGTTCGCTAAGCTCATCAACAGAATAACCAAAGTAATCACATACAAAGCATTCGTAAACAATAGAATACTCAATATCAGGCTAAAGCAACAGGTGCGAATTGGTAAGTGGGAAATAAATATTTTTTTTTGGGGAGGAAGAATAAAAAAACAAGGGGTTTTCAGGTATGAGAATAAACCCAACTATTGCTGAAAGAATATTACCTTTTTTTCCAACAAATTTTGAGTTACGACTTTGATTCTATAATTGAAGAGGAATACGTAAGAGGTCAGAAGAAAAAGAGATTAGCGAAACTATAAGAGTTGGGTATGCTGCTTAACTGGCTATTTGCTGGTTGTTTTTTTCGTTGTGCTTGTTCTGGTAAAGAAAGTTCTAGAATAAAAAAGCACTTCAATAAGACATTTTTTAAATTATTAATATTTTTTCACTTACCATGTACAGTATGGTGAGGAGCATATAGATTTCGTCTATTTGATTTATCTGCTGTTCTGGAATTTGTTTGGTAACAGTAATGACATCTGCTTATTATCTTTACATATTGTATTATCGTTACATTCAAAAAATTATTGTTTGCATTCGAAAGTTATTGTTGCTGCGCGTTCAAAAATTATTGTTGCGTTCAATTGTTGCATTCAAAAATTATTGTTGCAGTCAATTGTTGCGTTCAAAAATTATTGTTGCGGTCAATTGTTGCGTTCAAAAATTATTGTTGCGTTTCAATTGTTGCGTTCAAAAATTATTGTTGCGTTTCAATTGTTGCGTTCAAAAATTATTATTGCAGTCAATTGTTGCGTTCAAAAATTATTGTTGCAGTCAATTGTTGCGTTCAAAAATTATTCAAGTGTCGAATGAAATTCTACTAGAATTGAGTGAGATACTCGAATATAAAATAAGAAATATGATTGCTTTATCTTCTTTTTATTAAATGTCAGCGAAAAAGTTTTTTAAAATAATATGGTGCATACTCCTTATACACCTAATACAGTATCATATTTTTTTTTTTTTTTTTGGTAAGAAAAAATATAGTCCGCCAATGAAATTTCTTAGAATGCTTCAAAAAATTCCCAAATTTAGAAAGAAAAGAGTTAAGAATACTGAGATGAAACACAGGAATACTGG
>JAEPRB010000251.1:0-56625 GCA_016758965.1 Circinella minor
CTTGGTATGTCTTAACTTCATAGTCTGTGGCTCAATTTCGTTCAAGTAGCTCAATTTAGAAATCATGGTTTCAAAATCATAGCTCATTTTTTTTTATTTTACATGGCCAAATTTAACTTTCAACGCTCTAATTACACATAAACCAAAATAATGGTAAAAAAACGTTTTGTACATACAACTTAAGCTTTATTGTATAATAAGGTTATGATAGTGTTACATTTCGATCAATCGCAATAAAAATATAGCTATATGACACATTTTAAAATTATGATAGAAAAAATGAACATACGTACCGGTACATTTGAAAAAATTAAAGGTTATGATTTCTACCTGTGTACGTAATGTTACAGTATAGCAGTTTAACTACATATAACAACTACACATCTATACTTTTTGCATATAAATATAGGTGTGTCCATCCGACTTTATATTCCCATACGTAATGTATTGATATTTCTATATTATTATAGTTTTTTTTTTCTTCAAAATAATAAGTTAATAAAGTATTTAAGAAAGATATAATGCGAACTAAATAACATAAAAGATACAAGTAAATTTTTTGTTGATGAACAATCAATATTTTTTTTCCCTGTTAAGTACGTACAATGAATGCAGAACAAGAAACTCCTTCACCGCACCCTCTTAAAAAAAGACGGTATATATTTTATGCATGATAAAAAAACAAGGTGCAACAACAATTTATTATTATACTTTTAGCCTCTTTTTTCTTGTCAGCTACCTATTAAATTGCGGGCTTAGTTGTATGAGGGGATAAAAAGATAACTATTATGGCTACGTACTCTTAAAAAATGATCCACATATCGAAGAATAAGAAGTTTTGTCATTATTTACGTATAGTATTGATAAATAGCGTATGATGATAGGTTCTTTTTGTTTTTATTTATTTATTTTCGTTTGTTGTTACCATGACAAAAAATAAATAAATACTGTATTGCTTCAATAGGTGTGTGTGCTCCACCACTGTTTGGATCCATCTGAAACAACCTTTTTTTATATATATGTCAAAAACGTGATTGACATAAATAATATGCAAGATACATAAATCTTGTAGGTTACTCTAGAATATATAACGATTGATTTTTAGCGTAGGTATAATCCTCTTTAATTTCATAGAGATTAACTTTCATTTTGTTGAGAATTTATAGTATTATGTTTACTATATATAAATGATTTCATATAATATATTTTATATGTTACTCGTCGAAAAATCAACTATTTTTATCATTTCGGTCTGCGTATAAAACCTGATTAACACATAAGTTGAGGTTGGACAGGAGATAATCACGGTAGTACGTATCGATCATGTTGGTACAAAATATATATTAGATTCATTCTATTAATTAAACAATAATAAAGTAAGATTGTTACTTATTATTTTTAGTTATATTATATGGGTTACGTATACTTAGCAAATGGTATGAATGATTGTAATAATTATTGACCCCATTCTTATAGTAGTGTCCAAACATCACCAATACCTTTATTACATCTACTTTATAAACTCAACCCCTTTTAATCCTCTCCATTCTTTTTTTTTTTGGTATTCCCATCATTTAAAATATCCGTTTGTTATTTTTTTAATACATTTACAATTTTGGAACAAAAAGCAAAATAGGCTATGTACAGCTTTTTAAAGCTTTTTCTAGAAAAAAAGATTTCCGGGAATTTCTTTGTGTGTGTGTGTGTGTGTGTGTGTGTGTGTGTGTGTGTTAGGGGATGAGCGAGAGAGAGAAAAAAAAAGGGGATCTGTTGGTGTGATAGTTGTTATTGATAAATGGTATGTTATTTTATGGCACAAGATAAAGAGAAAAAGAAAGAATGAGATAGTGTAGTGTGTTTTTTTTTCCTTTCATTTATTAGAAAGCAGCACCCTTGGCAATGTTACCCTTAAGTTCAGTAGCAGCAGCAGTGAACAAAGTCTTTTCATAATCAGAAATAGCACCAATGGGTAAAGTGTTCTTGACACCATCGGGACCTAATTCAACTGGAAGAGAAAAGTAAGCAATATCTTGTTCACCAGTAGCTTCCTTGACAGAAGCAATGGCTTCAGGAGTAGCAGCAGCCAAATCAATATAAGTACATTCAATAGTAGATGTACCCTTGACAGCGGCTTCAACAACATTCAAAGCGAAGCGAGCACCAGCGAAAGCCATAGATAAAGTAGCACTACCAGCACCATCCTTGGCCTTTACAACTTCATCACCACCAAATTGAATACGATTGGTGACTTTTTCAATTTGTTCTTGAGTCAACTTTTCGGTACCAGGAACTTGAGACAACAAGGGCAAAATAGTAACACCACTGTGACCACCAAGGACGTTGCACTAAAAAAGGAAAAATATCCGTAAATACCATAAACCTTACTTTTTTTTTTTATATATTTTAGGTTGAGCTTCTTTAAACTCTGAAAATTTAATTACCTTAACATCAGCGGGGTCAGCACCGATCAATTCACCAATAAAAGTAGAAGCTCGGACAATATCGAGGGTTGTGACACCAAAGATTCTAAATATTGTTAAGGGAGTTTAATGGATGGTTTTGAATTGGTTGGATGTAAGGGGGAAACTGGAACCCAAACAATAACAATAACAACAAATTATACAGTTTTCCCAGATTATTCCAAATTTTCCCTTTTTTCCTGTTTTCTCTTCCACCGACAACAATCTTTACTCTTTACCTGCGAGGATCATAAACATTATGCTTCTTAAAGACTTCAGCAACAATAGGAACAGTAGAGTTAACAGGGTTCGAGATAATACACATGAAAGCCTTAGGGGCAAATTTAGCAGCAGCAGTAGCAAGGTCACGAACAATACCAGCATTAATCTTGAATAAATCATCGCGAGTCATACCAGGCTTACGTGGCACACCTAAAAAATAATAATAATATGTTGAAATATGATTTTTGTTAGAATGTCAAATTTCACTTCTTTCGTCCAATAGTAGTAACGATTAAACATGATATGTTTTCTTTATAAGTTTCAGGTTTCTATAGTAAACATACCAGCGGGACTAACAAAAAAAAAAGAATGTCAATCAATGAGTTTTTATTTTTTTAATGAATAAAAAAAGAAAAAGCGATAGTGGGGAAAAAAATTCAACTTACATAACAATAACGTCAGAATCCTTAATGGCTTCTTCAAGTTGATCAGCACCGACATGACCAGTTACCTTGGACTTGGTGTTAATGTGGCTTTAAAGTGAATTTATAAAAAAAAAAAAAAACCACCAGAAAGTAGTCAGTACAAAAGTCTGTATAAAAAAGGACGCGTATTTTTTTGAGATTTTTTCTTTTCTTTTTTTTTTTTTTTTTACCTAAGGTCAGCAGCAACACCAGGAGTGTTAACAATATCATAAAGAGATAAGTGAGAAACGAGAGGGGATTGCTTCAAAAGCAAAGAAAGGGGTTGGCCGATACCACCAGCAGCACCACAAACAGTAACTTTAACCATGATGAAATATGTATGTTTTTTTTAAAAAAAAAAATGAAGAAGTGTATATTGAAGAAGAAGAAGAAGAAAGAAGAAGAAAAAAAAATGTGGAGTGATCCTTATTCTTTATTTTAACAGTGAATAGTTGAATCCAAGGCTTCCATAATGATTTTTTCTATAAAGTCCGATTATGCCTTTCGGTTTTGGTCCGTTCGTTTTCTTATGAAAATAACTAATAATGGTTTTCAAATGTCTTTTTCCTTTGACCCCGCACTTCTTGAAATCTTTCACATGCAGCAATAAAAACTTAAATCGGATCGCATGTGAATCTATCTTTTCCTGCTCCTTCCGGTGAAACGACACTTAATCTCTCTTTCTCTGTCTTTTTGGACGATCTCCTTTTATTCCCTACGTACGTAATGATAATTGAAATAATGCAACAAGTCAAAGTTCTATTATAATCAAATGATGTCATAAAAAAAAGTTGATTGGCTTTTTTATTTTCTTTCGGCAACTGTCGGACTCAATGAGGAATTTGTTGTATGTGATGCGTGTATAATGGACCATATACTCATATCGCATATAGCTCGGAAATTCGAGATGAATTGAATTTACACAAAAAGAAATAGGATAATCTCATGAAACGACATTTGTCTCATAAGTTTTTTAGTTACATAAATCCCAAGTGTGTTCCTTAGAATCATTTCAATTGTTTCATCTTCATTAGACATATCCTCTTCTTTCTTCCCCCCCTTTCTTTAAAACCAACACACTCTAAACATTGACGACTAATAGTATCTTCTCTTTCTATCGAACAATGAAAATACTTGTTCTTAGTGGAGCGGGGATGATACTGTGGGAAATATTCAAAACACCAACAAAATAAAGAATATGATTGACCCGGAGCACCCGAGTGAAACAAAACATCCATAATAATTTATTATAGCTCAGGGACCCAAATATTTTGTTTTTTGCATGGGATTGAGTCGCACAGACACCTAAGTTGTCATTTTTATTTTCTCTTATAACTCGGGACAAAATCCTTCTGTTTCCCATAACAACAAACGATTCTGTAATATAAGTAAAAAAAGGAAGTTAAAGTTATTCACAGGAATATAGACATGTAAATTACGTTTATGATCATTATACCTAAAATAATAAAAAAGGTCCAAAAATATCGAATTCCCGATATTGGTTAAGCATAGGTAAGGGGCCTACTTTTTCGTCATTTTCTTTTTCTATCAACCGGAAATTGCATAAACCGACACCTTTCCATCCTTTCTCCGCAAGAACTAATCTATTTCTTTTTTTGTATGATTTAAAATGAAAAAAAGTAATAAGCAGCAATAATAATGATACGAATGATACAAAAGTGAATGTGTCTAGTAATAAAGATCATTATTTTAATCAATAGTAAGAATGTATTTTTATATCTATAACAATTAAAAGGCAAAAATTCATTCATTCATTTGTTTTAATTATGAAGGATGTATGTATAAAGTAAAAGTAAAAAAAAAAAAGATAGTTGTTGAAAGAAAATAGGAATCTCCCCCCCCCCTTTTTTTTTTAGCTGTTTACAACTTAACCAGGATTATGTATTAATAATATTTTTTATGCAAAACCGTGGATTTTAATTATAAATCATAAAGGGAAACATCATCGCTGTTAGAAAAAAATTACCAAACCCGATTAATCAGAGAGTAGTGTGAATATCATTACATATCAACTTATATATAAAAACAATATACGTAAGGATCTGCGATGATCTTTGGAGCCTAATAAAACAGAAAATGTACTACTTTTATATGAGGTGAAATAAATAAACGATCATAATTCCCAACTACCATTCGCTTATAATTATTTGGTTCCCATTAGTGATGAACACGTATATTTATGTTTTGGAATATTAATAAAAGTCAGTTTTACATCATTTAGTTAGAATAATTATGTATTCTATAATTCATAAGCTTACAGTTCGTTAAGACATATGGTCAGGTATGATATGTAGGAAGAATTAAAAATTCATATTGGCATTTTTTTTTTTTTTTACATGTGGGACAAAATAGTTGATGTATTTATGGTTTTACTACTATTATTATTTGATACAAAAAGAAAAGGATGTAATTAATTATGGCTTGCCGCCACGACATCAGTGTAATCGGAAACAATGAACAAAAAACATATCACTCTTATATGCGAGTTTTACCCATGATCCACTATTGGGGATATCATGGGATATTAAGACAGTATCCAGTTTTTTCTATTGGATTTGAACCCTTATACGTATCAGGTGGATAGTCTCATGAACATGTCATGTATTGTGAGAAACAATCATTTTTTATTGCAAAAAAAATAAACACATACTTACATTACTAGCCGAGATATTTTTTTCTTTCTTTCATCCAGTGAGTGTCACTAGTGAGGTTTGAATGTATTTTTTTGTATACTAAGAAAAGCGTCAGGGGAATCATAATTGCTATGATACGTATTAACAGAAATAAAAAAAAAACCAGAGAGAGAAACAGAAAAAAATTGATAGGTAAAAAACCAAAAAAATAAATGTTTTTATTTAAAGCGTTCATCAATAGATCAAAAGAACAATCTTTAAAGGATCAAATAGAACCCATTCAAATTATATTCTTTCAAAACTTCAAGAAAATATATCACTTTTTTTTTCCAACTAAAATTTGGTTACTTGATCTACATGTCTTAAATGTCCACCATATTCTTCATGTTAACAAACTAAATTATAAATTATTAACTTACAGCATATTGTAAAATTGATAACTAGTACATAATATCAAAGCAGCACACAAAATCACTATCTCTATACATATTTATGTATCAGCTTGCTGAAACATTAAAAGATGTATGTGAGGTGTACGTATTGAAGGATATATAGTATTATAAATTAATTACCTTCAATTGAATATTAAATATATTCGTACAAATGACACAGAGTGATTTTTTATGTTGTGTAGTCAACAACCAAGTTCTTTTCCTTACCAAAAAAAAAAAATGTTTCTAATATAAGGAAATAGAAAGATCCTAATTTTATGTATTTGAAAGGGTATAAAAAAAAGTAAAAGACAAAGGATGAATCTTGTATTTTCTCTTGGTGTCGGAAAAAAGGAATTATTCTCAAGATGCAACACTCAAGGTAATTCACCTTTTCCTTACTGCCGTGGCTACTATTTATTATATGATCTTTCTCACTCTTTTTTTCATATATATCTTATTGAAAATAAGAATCTCCACACTTCAAGTTTATATCTTTTATATTAGTAAACTTTATTCTTAAGAATAATAATCTTTTGTTTTTATCGGTATTATTCAATGTCACTCTAGTTTACCTCTTATAGTAAACTGAAATCTTTCCCATGATTCTTCAATTGCAAGAGTAACCTATATATAGCACTTACATATGCTATAAAACTGTTACTAGTAAATATTTTCCTACGACCATGATACAACTCCAATTTTTTATTATTTAATTAATCTTTACTTTTTTTGTATACGATTCATATTTTTTAGAATGGGCTTAGAGAAAAGAAATGTTATTATTTGTTATAGCTTATTTCGCTTTATAACATACATAAATGATCAGGCGTTTAATTCAAAATAATGTTGTCTTTCTACTTGAGCGGTGCTCAAAAAGATGTACCACTGAGAATATCCTTACGCCGAGTTACTATCTCTGAAATATAAGATATAAACATCACATAACATAAAAAATTCTTTCAACAAATAGAGTATTTATATTTTATTGTAATAGGCTTTTCTTCAATAGGATTGTGAAGGGTATAGGTTTGTCGGCTCGGTTTTCCGGAAAGCGTTACACTGATACATTATATAGCATTTATTGCATGTTAGTGTCATTTTGGTGTTACCAAAGTAAAGTTTAAAAATATATCTTTATTTAGATGCTCAAGCCCCTCTTTTAATTTCTTTTTTTTTTTTTCTCGATTCTTTGATTATACCACCCCTTTCTCTCTCTCTTTCACACACACAGCACACAAACTTACATATAAATATATTTATTTATTCTTACAAATAAAACTTGAACTAATCCTCATAAATTACTTGTGTGATAGGTATGTTTGATCTAAAACAATTATATATAATACTCTTTTTTTTTTACTAATAAAAAGTTCATAATATTATAATAAAAAAGAAAAAAAGAAAAAAAAAATGTATGTCACCTATGAAACAAATCCGTACTTTATAGATCAAGCAACATTTACTGTTCAAAGACACACTCAACCACCAAAATTATTTTCAACATTACCAAAAAATTCAAATGAATTTATGCCTACTAAACTTGTCCGTATATCGGATATGCAAGTCATTGATGGATCGACAGTAAATGAAGGGTATTGTGCATTATCGTATTCATGGAGTTGGTGCGGTGAAAATGGTATCAAAGACGACATACAAAGTGGTAAAACCCTTCGTGTTGATAACGGTAAACACAAAATCATATTCCCAGCCAAAACTGTACGACCTAAATCAAGAGGCAGAAAAAAAACAATCTCAGCCAAAGTTAAATTTGTCAAATTTGAAGGTATCATTCAACAAATAGGCAAAGACTTTAATATTAAATATATTTGGTACGATCAAATGTGTATTGATCAAGCGGATATGGAAGAGAAACATCATGAAATTTCAAGAATGCATCAAATATACAGTTCGGCCTCTTGTACCATTGTACTTGTACCTGAATTACGAACAGAAATGTGGTCTCATAATATGGGAACCTATCGTGCTATTCGAACCATTGGATTATCGCATTCGGATTGGATGAAACGTATGTGGACGTTAGGAGAGACCATGATGTCACCAAAATTATTATTTGTTGGTCAAGATACGTATATGTCGGGGACAACAGCAATTGAATGGGCATCTTTAGGAGCTTTAGCTGATAAACCATCCCAATGGAACGCTGCTACCATTTTATATTATGCCCATGCACGTGGCTGTACCAAAGAACATGATCGAGTGTTTGCACTTGCTAATTTATATCCAAACATCATGGAAAAAATCACAATTAACTATGATCAGCCCATTCTTGATTTATTACTTTTATTTTATAAATTACTGGCACAAGAAGATCTTTCTGTTCTTTGTTTTGGTCGAGATGGAGAATTTTATAAAGATATTCAACAAAACGCCTTTGGGTCACAAAATCGTATGTACGACACCGATAGAACTAATATTATTCCTATTCGAAAATATGATTTACCTTCCTGGACAGGGGTGGCAGGACAACATGAACTCTATGGTGGAGGCACTTCTACCGGGTTATGGAAATCGAATTTTAAAAACTATTCTATCGATGGTCGGTTCATGAACGTTCATTGTACTCCTATTTGGTCCATTGATGATCCACGTTCAACAATTAACATTGATCCATTTACGGCGATTGATCCAAAGGATTTGCCATATTTACCAGAAGAGAAACATGATAGTTACAACACACTTGCAGTTAAAGTTCAATTTCCCGGGTGTAGGAACCCTAAGGTGATGCATGCAAGATTTCATCAACCAAGTTCAAAAAATCAAGAACTCAATCGTACCTTAATCACTGAGCGTATGGCTCTTCTCTCACTTTTCATGCCGATTAACAAGGAACAATTCTTCTGGGTTGAAAATCAGTCTAAATTAGATGCTGATGGGACGCTCACATGTTTCGTACCTTCCTTAACGGAACAAATAGACTATTCTGCCAAGTACGCCATTCTTTATGGTATAAGTTTCCAGGATGACAAAAATGGCAAGGAAAAGATGTATCCTATAGTCAGACAAGATGGTGATTATTACAAAGCAGTTGGACACTGTTTGATTAGCAATGCTGAAGATTTTTTTTCTGACTATACTTTATTACCGGAACAAACGTTTATTATTCATTAAATTTCTATTTTTTTTTTAAATAATTATCTTATTCCCCATTCTATAAAGTTATTTAATTACAATATAAGAGCAAAACATTCGTTATCATAGTATTCCCTCTGAATTAACCGTGGTGAATATATTTTTTTTTATAAAAGATATTATAAAATACTTTTGCATTAAATGAAAAATTCAGAATATACATTATATCATGAAACTGAGAGTGTGTCATAATAATATTACGTAGACACAAAAGCTTGTATCATATGAGATAAATCAAGAAGAAAAATTATACATAAGAAAATAGAACTCTCACATTTCTATTTCAATGGCTGCACAGGTTCATGTACACTCTTTTAAAAAGAGCTACTCAATCCAATGAAAAAAAGGAATATCTAAAAATATATATATTTTTTTTTTGTTTGGTTGTCTGTGTCGTTTTTTTCAATCTTGACTTGAACACTACATATAAACACTTGAATCCTAAAATAATAAGTAACGGGAAATACATAGCTTGAATTTCGTTTGCGTTAAAAATTTTACGACTAGAAAAAAAAAAAAAAACTTAGTCACTTGACCTGTATGAATAATAATATTTTTATTATGTTAGCATATATATCGAAAAAAGGATAATTTTAATAGGTATACTAAATATACTTGATAACCATTCACCGTTATATTAAATAAAAAATAATAATAATACATAGTTCTCTAAATGATGCAGATCCTAGTCTTTTTTTTTTTTTTTTTTTTTTTACGCTCAGTTATTTTTGGGCACAAAAATCAAGTTTTGCAGCAATAGCTAATAAATGTATATGGGTAGAAAGTCTTATACATCTGACAAAATATAATATATTTATGGAAAAGTACAAGTCATCGGACATTAATTTAATTTACTACTAGAGTTCTAATACCGCCGACTATGTATGAAGGAATGAACAAGCGGAAACTTCGGTCATCAGTTAAGACATTGGAACAAAAAAAAAAAAAGTGGTTATTCCAAAATGCAACGGTCGTGTCCCTTGTCTCGTTTGTATAGTCGCAAATTATAGACTGTAGATGAAATCTAAAGAGACCTGTTGGTCATTGGATAGATACGCACCTAGTATATTGGAGGGAAAGAGCGCGAGGACCAAGAATGTAAATGGAGACGACGTGTGACAATGTAGACCGAATAAATGAATTAAGGATAGCTCGATAGGCATATATATTGTTATGACGAACATGGTATTGAAAATCACTGAACAAGATACCATTACTATGACATGGTATTTATATCATGAGTTACGTAACCACTGAAAAGCAAAAACGAAAATTAAAACTTTTGACATAAAAAGCCAGCATTAGTTTATCATCTATGACGTTTACAATAGACGGTCGAACCAACTCTTTAGAAATGATTGTACGTATCAAAGGTTCTATTGATAAAACTCTTCATAGCAACAAAATAATAGATTGCTACAACTGGATCTAAAATATCATACAAAGATCTTTCATTCAAAAGGTTTCAATTTCTCCCACCTTGTCATTTTTTTTTTCTTCATTATTAAACCAAGTCATCTACAGTAACAACAGTTTCATCTAAAACAAAAATAGTATGGTTTTATTCTTCTCTCAACCCGGAAAAAACAATACACTGGCTGATGGTTCATACGTAGAGTCCGACTTTTTTTTAATAAAAAAAAATCATAAAAGCAAGTTGTATAAGTAATGTAATGCATTTTTATTTATTTTTCTTTTAGCTTTAAAAAAACACACACAATGAAATACGTACATGTTTTTATATCTATAAATAAGTTTTTCTGTATGTAGTCAAAATACAATGTATCATTTTTATGCCTTATATTAGGAAAATATATTTATCATATATTCATAGATCAGTATTTTGACTATTATATAGAATATGTGTTAGTCATTATATCCACACCAGATTTTTGCATTATCACTTAAATAGTATATCTTGTGATACATTGGCACGTAGATCATAATTTTTTGGTAACTCAGCACAAATCCATCAGCAATGCAAAGGAGACTTTTAAGGTTATCCACGACATGTTATAGTGTACAATTCTGGAAAAGGTTGAAAAATTTCAAGGGTTGTCATTTTCAAGATTCATTTCTTCTCAGAGTTTTTCAATACCATTTCAGTAGATCAAAAACTTTGTTGATGTGGATATTTATGCTATACTTGTATTATTTATTTAGTGCTATAAACAAAAGTGTTAAAAAAAAGAGGCAAATGAAATGTCAATATATTTATATATTCCATCCAGAAGAATAAACTGTTTTCTTCTTATATAAGTATCTACGTATCTATCGCCCGATTATTTTATTTATTTATTTTGTATACGTATTTCTAATATTTATACCATTATTATCATATAAATATATCTGCTGTTCATTTTCTCATGTTTTCAACCATATATTATAATGTCTATACTGGATTTGCGGATTAAGTGATACAGATCTTTGTTTTTAGTTATTTTTTTTTATTATGGTTTACTATTTTAACAAAGAGAGAAGAGGAGACAAGATATTTATTACTTTGAAGCTGTACGTATGTGATATTATATTTTAATTTCCATGGTAATTGGAATAAGACAATAGGTTTTAATTCCGATGAATTACGTTACACTATATATTTATGATTAAAGTGACACTGTAGTAATGGAATCATGTTATGAGGATTAACTATTACTTTTTTTTTCTGAGAGATAAGAATGCTACTCATTTAGAGTAGTAACTTAATTTGGAAAATGGTGGCTCCATGTTTCAAACCATATCTTGTGTGTGGCCAAATTCAAATTTCAAGGTTGTATAAAATGAATCAAAAAGTTAATTGTTGCACGAGTGGGAAAAACCAGTCAATTGAAACTACATGATATTAAAATTAAACTTGATTTCAAAATAAGAATGGGGTTTTTATACGTAAGTAATATATATTTTAATTGAAAATAGTAATAATGATGATGATAATATCAATAATGAAAAGGGGAAAAGAAAAGAGAACAATAGATGAATACTAAAGAAGGTAATTTTCTTTTTCTTTAATATTTATCTTTTTTTCCCCCCTTCTTTTAAACCCTAATTTCGTAAAAACAATATCCTTTTATGAATGTGAATCACATTGTTGTAGGTGACACACACTCACACATTTTCGTTACTTGTTCTTAATGTGTCGATCCCAGCTATTGGAAACTAACCTGAGACAATATTATTATTTTTTTTGTGAAAAAAAAAAAAAGTATTTTTTAATATTCTTTTCTTTTTTTTTTTTATTTCTACGTGTTGTTCTAATCATTTTCAATTGGTTTTTTTTTTTTTTTTTTTTTTTGAAAAAATAAAAATATTGAATGTTCTATTTATTCCATTGAAATAAATAATGATTGAACAACAGGTGCGTTCTAATGCTGAACATCAATCTACTAGCATACCCCGTTCTACAACAACAACAACAATAAATACAGCAACGCAAATTGAAGACCTTGATCTTGAAGATGGTCCACTTTTTCGTGCTACAGTAACTCAACTTGAAAGCAAAACGAGTGCTTTAAAAGCCAACGTTAAACGTATTATTAAAGCCGCCACAGCTTCTATGGAAGCCAAACGAGCTATGCTTGAAGCTGATCAAGCTTTTATTCAAGTACTTGAAGATATCCCAACTATGGAACCACTTTTCACTCATTATCTCAATATGACCTGGCCAAAAATGTATGAACAATGGGAACGTATGGAACACTCAATGCAATCCCTTTTAATCGACCCATTACAAAAATTATATGAAATGGATATCAAGGCTGCTGATACAAAAAGACGTCATTTTGAAGATGAAAGTAAACAGTATTACGCTTACTTGTCAAAATATCTTAGTATTACGAAAAAGGATAGCAATAATAAAAAAGATAATAGCGAGGCGAAACATCAGGCCAAAAAACATCATTTTGATATTATCAAGTTTGAATATTTGGCTTTTTTGAAAGATTTGCATGGTGGTAAAAAAAGTCAAGAAATTCTGTATCACATGTTTAGTTATTATCAAAAACAATATGCATTTTATGATACTGTCGCTGAATTATTGGAACCAAGTAAACCCGGATTGGATGAATTGGGTACCATGATGGCAGATGTTTCAAGGGAACAGGATTTGGTGAATAAGGAACGAAGTGAAAAACGGAAATACCTTGAATTGCAACAACAACGTAATTCATTAGATGAAGATCAAAAGCAACGGCAACAACAACAACATCCATTATCTCCTCCATTAAATCCACAGCAACAACAACAATTACAACAACCCCAAATTATTGAACCGCCTGTGGATATGCTTACACCAATAGAAGAAGATAAATTTCGTGGTATACGTGATTTACAGCAACATCCTGATCGAGATTGGATTACTGGTTGTGGAAGACGAAAAGAAGGATTCTTATTTGCTACATCGAAACCTTTAAAATCTGTCAATACATTTGACAAGGCATCCAGTGCCATTTGGCATAGGTACGTTAATTAGGATTTCATTTTCTTTTTACACCTATTGATCTATATCACATTGATCGAACAAAAAAAAAAGCTGATGATCTTTCTTTTTTTTTTTTTTATGGATTTGATTTTTTTTTTTTTAGATATTGGTGTGTATTAAGTGGTGGACAATTACATGAATATACTAATTGGAAAGGACAATTACAAACACATATTGAACCTATTAATCTCCGGTTTGCGACGGTTCGGGAAGCAAGGAATATTGAACGACGTTTTTGTTTTGAAATTATCACTACCCATTTCCGACGTGTATATCAGGCTATATCAGAAGAAGAAATGCAAAGTTGGATTGCAACTATTAGTAATGCTATTGAAAGTCTTTTGAATGGTATGAGTAGCTCCATTGATTTGTTAAAAGGAATGGATAATCAACCTAAGCAACAACAACAACAGCAACAACAACAAAATAAAAAGAAACATGCTCGATCCTTAAGTGGTGCTTTGAGACTTGGATTAACACAAGGAAATACCGTGATAAGTGGATCCAACAATTATAACAACAGTCATGAAAACGGTAGTATTAGTAGTAATACACCAGCTAGTGTTGCTACAGCAACAACAAGTTATATAAAAAAACGTGCAAGTAATCTTAGTGGACATGGTGATGCTGGTGCTGACTTATTAGCAGCAGTGGCAGCAAATAATAATCGACCCAATAATATGAATGAACATTCATCTGCTATGTTACCTACTGCTGAAAATAATAATAAGTTTCGTTGGTCCGGCTTAAGTTTCGGTAGATCATCTAGCAGTACGACACATAATCATCATCGATCATCATCATCATCTACATACAAGTTTGAACCTACCGTCGCAAATACCGAATTATTATATCAGTTAAAACAAGATCCATCCAATACGCATTGTGCAGATTGTGGTGATGAAAATCCAGATTGGTGTTCTCTTAATTTGGGCATTGTATTATGCATTGGTAAATTAAATTATAACATTATTTATATTTCCATTCCGGAATTAGAATTAAAGCTGAAAAATCTGATAATTTTATTTTTTTATAGAATGCTCTGGAATTCATCGATCTTTAGGGACGCATATATCCAAAGTCAGATCATTGACACTTGATAGCACTTCTTATACCCCTGATATCGTAGCACTTTTACGTGCTATGGGTAATGCACGGTCCAATGCCATTTGGGCTTCTAACAATACCATGGATTGTCCGAAACATGATGATAACCGACACGTTAAACTCAAATATATTCGACAAAAGTATGTTGATCGAGCATTCGTTATGCCTTTACCAGCATCTGATGACAACGACAATAGCAATAATAATAATCCACAAAGCTTATTATATGATGCGATTGACAAGGATGATATTCCAAAAGCCATGTATGCCATTGCGTTAGGTGCTAATATAAATGATGATGGAAGTTCAAATTTACAACAACAGGAACAAACAAAAATACCACTACTTGGTGAAGATCAAGAAGAAGATGATGAATGGCAACGTCGTGTACGTGAAAATAGTGGTGATCATTTGGACCATTTTTATATTCGATATGGACTTCATTTCGCCTTACTTCATGGTAGAGTATCCATTGATGATGATTTGGATCGTGAACATGTATATCCCATGGCGGAACTTTTATTACAAAATGGAGCTGATACTGGACTTGTCGATCCAGAAACAGGATATACATTATCTGAATTGGTTGGCATTGGACATGTTGTGGATGATGAGGCAATTACTTATATTAATAGTAAAAATTCTGCAAGAGGACAATCTCCTATCTTAAGAGCTAGTATGCCACCACCTCCTTCATTGCTCCATGATGACGATGATAATGAAAGTTATCGTCCTATATCCTGTATATTAAGTAACGATAGTAGTAGTATCAGTAGTAGTTACGTTAAACCATAGTAGTATTAGTATTAGTTATTAATTTTCCTTTCCCTTCGTTTATTTATTTATCTTAATTGTAATTGTATACCTCCTTCTTTTCTTACTTTTTATTTTATTAATGCTTTTTGGTAAATGATATTGATAACGATCATAGTGTGTGATGTTAAATGTATTTATGTGTATTGATTTATTTTCCTCTATGCATAAAAAATAAACTTACAAAGAAGTCATGTGTTGTACATAACATTATTTATCCTTTTCTCTCTCGTAAAATGCATGCAGAAGAAGGAGTGGAAGAAACTACAGCACTTTATTTTCCTGAACAAAGAGAAACAACACCACTACTTTCGTCATCGTCATCACCATCAGAACAACAGCGATTCGGAACAGCAATAGCAATACGTAATGTCAATCGAAAAGAAATAATTGGGCTCTTCATTATACTCTTGGCATCGTTTGCTCATTCTTGCAGTTCTGTTACTGTAAAATGGACTAGTCTGTCATTTTCAACAATGGAGATCATTTTCGTAAGTTCCATCTCCCAGGCGATGTTTGGCTTTTTTGGTTGTCTTTGGTTTGGTGTAAAACCGTTTCCACGGAGTCATCGTATGTTATTACTATTACAAGGTGTTTTTGGTTCCTTGACAACATTATGTTTATATTACAGCTTAGCTTTTTTACCAGTTGGAAAGGCGACAGGTAATAATTGTAAAACAACAAATGAGGTCATATATGATGAGTGCACTAAACAAACTATCTGTTCTACCTTTTTTATATTATCAAAAGTCATTTTTTATTTATACCCACTTATAATTGGTGTATTAGCTGCTCTATTTTTTGAAATATCTTTTGGGTGGTTCGAAACTTTGGCTTTTATATTTTGTTTGCTCGGTACTATTATGGTTTCCAAACCATATGTATTATTTGGTATAAAACGACAAAAAGAATACCCTGACAATGCTGTTGATGGTAACGCGGAATTTATTACAATGATGAGTGCTCTCTTTGCGGCCTCTACATACATTACTCAGCAACTCCAATATAGAAGAAGTAATACTACAACATCAATACAAGCAACAGAACATCATCAATTACATTTTTTATCATTTACATTTGTTACTGGTTGCATATTATGTCTCCTTGTTATTTTTATTACTTTATTTGGATCACAAAAAACTATTATTATGCCAACAAATTGGATGGATTATTTAAAACTTATTTTGGTTGGATTTGTCGCATTTTGTCATCAATGTCTTGCAAATATTGGGTAAAGAAAATAACAGTCATTTGTATATTACTCGTCTACAAAAATAATAAAAAAAAATCATGCTTCTTGTTTGTATTTATTATTAACTAATGCAATATGTACAACATGTTGTTTTGTCGAAAAAATTGTTTTTTATATATAGATTACAATTAGCACCTATTGGCCTTGGAACACTCATATATATGAATGATATTCTATTTACTTTTGTTTTTGGAGCTTGTTTATTTAATGAGTATCCCGACGTATTTAGTATTGTGGGAGGTTTCTTAACGATATTCATGAATAGTGCAGTAGCAATAAACAAGTGGATCAATGACAAGTAAATAAATTATTTAGTCTATGAAAGAAAACAAGTTACTGTGTCTCCAACAATCCTTTCAAAAAAAATTTGTTACTTCAAACGAGTTTTAAAAAGTAACATCGAAAAATAGTGTTACCCCGTAAGCGAAGTCAGAAGTATCAGACCTAAACAAAGATGTATCAATAAACCAAGGAGTACTTTTGTTATTTATTATTTGTTTAAAAACCTCTTGGAAGAAAGTAAAGTCTTGTAAAGAAGTAATATAGTTAATATAACTGTATGGAGACATGGATTTACTTTCACCTTCTCACGTTGTTTTTTCTGAAACCATGATATTTTATTCTATTATCACATAAAGAGTGGGTATTATTATAGTAATATGATTTATATATAATCATGTACATAATACGTATGCTATCTCCATCTTATTATATCTCTTTTGTTCTTTTTTAGTTTGACTAGAAAATGATGAGTTTGATCCAAAATAATCCATTCTGATATAATTTGATTGCATTGGATTTTAATTTTATATTCTGTATAGTACAATTCTACATATCCACAACATCGTCATTCATTCTCATAGTTACGTGTACATAGTCGACCATCTTCAAACATAAAAAGTAATACTGTCACAAAAATTATCACTACCGCTCACTTTAGCTCATTGTATATTACTGGTCATTATTGTTTCCGTGTATGATTCAAAAAAGAAAGTGTTGTCCCGTAAATTTGAGTAATGGTTTATCGAAATAATTTTTTGGAAATATTATTATGAAATATTTTTACGTACAGAACAAAAATTTATTGATAGTAGCAGTACGTATAAATCTGAGAAATTGGTATTGAACCCAGTAGCAGTACTATGTAAAAGTAATAAGAATGTCGTCTAGTACGTAGGAATAGACATTTAACTGCAAGATAATAATTTTTCTTGGTATACTACGACATATACAATAAAACTAACCATACGTAAAAAAAAGATAAGTTTTTCTTTCCACTTTGGCTTTTATTATTATTATTATTATTTAGCTCGTCAATCTGATGACGACATACATTTTAATATCATTTTACGAAAAGGCAAATAACTATCACGTCTGAAGATATAAAAAAAAAATTCTAAAGCATACTCAAACTATCGGTGAGACACCCAGCAACATCATAACAATACAGTACCAACGAGCTCCTGAGAAATAATTCATTTTGATAATGTCAGGTTAAAATACGACCCGAACCCTTTTGTAAAATAATTTGGCATCCCTTCCTATAACCAAAAAAAAAAAAACCCTACATAGTTACATATAATATCGTAGACTCGTCGAGCTAGGTACGTCTTTGTTCGTCATGAATTTCACACCAACATCATTGTGTATCACAATTTCTTCATATATATAAGAGTAGCGAGCATCCAACGCATCGGGTGGATGTGTATAATATAGATATATACATTTTAATGCAGTGGAATTTTTGAGTAAAATAAAATGATATAGAAGAAATGAAATTTATGATACAATGACGAGTTGTAACAGGTGAAAGAATTAGAAGTAAAATAAACGAAGAGTAAGAATGTATGATATAATATGGGTTTGAAAGCATATGGCTTTGTTACTTGGTATTGGACTTGACACGAAATATTCAGCTTTTAGACTTGCTTTTGATTTATATTTGTCAAGTAATCCGAGATCTTCCCCAATTTTATAGCACAAATCCCAATCTATTCCATCGCCAAAGTGTTTTTTTTCCATAAATCAACAAATAACCATTTAAAGGTTTTGCGTTGGACGACAGGAAGCGAATCAAAGTTAGTAAATGATAGTGGTAAGGAGGTTGTTGGTGAAGTGGCGGAAGATGAAGATGAAGATCCTGAAGGCTCCTGTGATAAAGAATGTTTCTTACGCATTTCATTAACAAATAAACACCATAATCTAACACTTGTGATGTACGTTTCCGTGATTGGGTATTTCTTACATCCTCGGTTAATGTTTGTCTAGCTTTTATTAATTCTTGATAAAATTGACTGCAGGTAGTGCCAAATGCGTCAAGAACACGATTATAATCTGCAATATAATCATTAAATATGTCTTTGGCATGTTTGAAAAGTAATTGAATCGTTGCATCGTCATGTCATTCCAATGATATCAACGATAATTTTTGTTTGATAAAAAAAAATGGGGCAATGCGACAGTGGGTTCTACAGGACTGCTATCAAGACAGGTACGAATTGTTCCACCATTAATCAAGTAAAAGCAATTGGCCCAACTAGTACAAGGGAGTGAAGCTGCAAATGGAACTTCTAGGTCTTCCTTTCCTACCATCTCTAAAATGTCTCGGGTTGTATTATTGATGCCGATGATAGCAACGATAGGGAGGACTGGGTATCTTTTGATCATTTGTAAACAGTATTGGATTACGGGCTGATAAAATTTAAGATCTACTGTGTGTTGTATCTCGATAAGAACGGGGGGCAGGTTACGATCACTATATGAGAATGGCTCATAGACGACATCTGATTTCATCAGATTTGGCCATTCAGTTGAAATGTTTTTATATTTATCGACGGCATGAGGTCCTATAAAAGATTCTGTGTTGATACAATATATAAAAGAATATTACATCTGACTATGTGATGTGTAAACATACCAACAAATTTTTCAATAATGAAGTTCGTAACTTCGGGCTTCAGCAAAATCAATTTACTCATTAGATCTGTTTCGGATCTTTGTTTTTTTATCTAATGTGAATAGATAATCTTTTAAATCAAATATAAATTAGAATCGTAAAGTTTTTTTTTGGAGTACGTAATGTTACAAAAGAAAGAAAAAAGACTGAAGCTATAAGGCAACACAATCCACAATTATATCATAAACTCACCATCTTCTTCTGCTGTAGTATTGAATATTGCGACAAGTTACCTCTAGCAGTACTTCTTGATAGAGGCAAATTGTTGTCTCTAAGCTTGCTTGCTTATAAAGTATTATTATAAAACTTTTGGTGCTGTATATCATATTTTGATATTTCTGTTTTCTTTTAGAAAAAAAAAATCCATCAAAGTACGTCAATTCCTCGGTTTTTCTTGGTTTAAAACCTTTCGGTCCTGTTTTGTTCCTACTAAAGGTCGGTTCAGAACGGTTCTCCTAAGAAACCAAACCGGACCGTACGATGGAGATACCTAGGATAAATCCTAATCCATTGTATCGCCAAAGTGTTCCCTCCATAAATCAACAAATAACCATTTAACGGTTTTATGTTGAACGGCTGGAGGCAAATCAAAATTCATAGAGGCGATGTTGGTAAGGAGGTTGTTGATGAAGTAGCGGAAGATGAAGATGATGTTCCTGGAGGCTCCTGTGATGAAGAGTGCTTCTTACGCATTTCATTAACAAATAAAATACCACCATCTAACACTTGTGCTGTATGTTTCCTTGATTGGGTATTTCTGACGTCCTCGGTTAATGTTTGCCTAGCTTTGATTAATTGTTGATGAAATTGATTGCAGGTAGTTTTAAATGCGTCAAAAACACTATTATAATCTGCAATATCATCATTAAAGATGTCTTTGGCATATTTTAAAAGTAATTGAATCGTGCGATCGTCACGTTGATCCATTGATATCAACGATAACTTTTGTTTAATAAAAAAATGTGCCAATGCAACTGTGGGTTCTATAGGGCTGCTATCAAGATAGGTACGAATTGTTCCTCCATTAACTTGGTGCTTGGTTGAAAGTACCGTTCCACTTAAATCCTTGACTTCGTATACCTTTTGTCGTGGCTTCTGTGCCGAAATGCCCGAAGTAATGCTGGTCGACTAAATTTTGTGTCGATCTTCCACAGGAGGTGTAATCATGTCTACAAATGGATTAACAGCATGTGAAAAGCGTAGGTGTAGATCATTGTTTGGATCGAAATCATAACTGTGATGATGCTTTTGATTGCGGAAGTGAAGGTCTAGGTTATGTGGAAACTAGAGCATTACTCCTTTTCAAGAAGTCAAGATCATCGGTGTCTTCATGGAGGCGACTTGAAAGAACGGGTAGAGTATTCTGTAAACCAGAAATGTGTATAGTTTTCATTCCAGTGTATCAAATAAAAACATTCAGCTCAACCGCCACTGCAAGGGAATTGAGGACCAAAGGAAATTCTGGATCGTCTTTTTCTACCGTCTTCAAAATATCATGCGTCGTACTGTTGATGCCTATGATGACAACGATAGGGAACACTGGGTATCTTTTGATCATTTGTAGGCAGTATTGGATAACGCGCTGATACAATTTGAGATATACTGTATGTTTTATCTCAATAAGAACCAGGGCCAGGTTACGATCGCTGTACGAGAATGGCTCATACACAACATCTGATTTCATCAGATTCGGCCATTCAGTTGGAATGCCTTTGTATTTGTCGACGGCATGAGGTCCTACAAAATATTCTGTGTTGATACAATATATAAAAGAATATTACATCTGACTATGTGATGTGCATACATACCAACAATTTTTTTAATAATAAAGTTCGTAACTTCGGGTTTCAACAAATCAATTTACTCATTAAATCTGTTCTAGGTCTTCGTTTTTTGCCCAAAGTAAATAGATGATTTTTTAATATGAATTAGAACCAAAAAGTTTTTTTTTCGGATTATATGATGTTATTAAAGAAAGAAAAAAGACTGAAACTATAAGAGAATACAATAGTTAATTATATCATATAATCACCAACTTCTTTGATCATATTATGGGACATTACGTGACAAGTTACCTCTAGTAGTGCTTCTTGATAAAAACAAATTGTTGTCTCTAAGCTTGCTTACGTATAAAGTATTATATAATACTTTTGGTGCTTTATATCATATTTTGATATTTCTGTTTTTTTTTTTAAAAAAAAAAATCCATAAAAGTACGTCAATTCCTCGGTTTTTCTTGGTTTAAAACCTTTCGGTCCTGTTTTGTTCCTACTAAAGGTCGGTTTAGAACAGTTCTCTTAAGAAACCAAACCGAACCGGACGATGAGGATACCTAGGATAAATTACAATCCATTGTATCGCCAGAGTGTTCCCGCCATAAATCAACAAATGACCATCTAAAGGTTTTGTGTTGGACGACAAGAAGCGAATCAAAATTAGTAAACGATGTCGGTAAAGAGGTTGTTGATGAAGTGGCGGAAGATGAAGATGATGTTCCTGGAGGCTCCTGTGATGAAGAGTGCTTCTTACGCATATCATCAACAAATAAAACATCATAATCTAACACTTGTGATGTACGTTTCCGTGATTGGGTACTTCTTACATCCTCGGTTAATGTTTGCCTAACTTTGATCAATTGTTGATGAAATTGATTGCAGGTAGTGTCAAATGCGCTAAGAACACTATTATACTCAGCAATATCATCATTAAAGATGGCTTTGGCATATTTGAAAAGTAGTTGAATCGTGGGATCGTCACGTCGTTCCATTGATATTAATGATAATTTTTGTTTGATAAAAAAATGTGCTAATGCAACTGTGGGTTCTATAGGGCTGCTATCAAGATAGGTACGAATTGTTCCTCCATTAATCAAGTAAAAGCAGTTGGCCCAACCAGTACAAGGGAGTGAAGCCGCAAATGGAACTTCTAGGTCTTCCTTTCCTACCATCTCTAAAATGTCTTGGGTTGTACTGTTGATGTCGATGATTATAACGATAGGAAGAGCTGAATATCTTTTAATCATCGGCAAACAGTATTGTATTACGCGTTGATAACATTTGAGATCCACTATACGCTGGATCTCAATGAGAACCGAGGGAAAGTTACTATCCGTGTATGAGAACGGCTCATACCCAACATCTGATTCCATCAGATTCGGCCATTCAGTTGGGATCTTGCTATATTGATCAATGGTATGATCCTACAAAAGATTCTCGTTAATACAACATATAAAAAGATATTATATATGTGATCGGGCTATGTGATGTGCAAACATACCAATTTTTTTTTTTTTACAAGATTAGCTTTCAACAAAAAAATGAGTTTGCCCATAAGATCTGTTCCAGGTTTTTGTTTTTTGACCAAAGTAAATAGATGATCCTTTTAAGTCAAATATAAATTAGAATTAAAAAGCTTTTTTTAAAGTATGTGATGTTATCAAAGAAAGAAAAAAAACTGAGACTATTAAAGAGTATAATCTATAATTATAGTATATACTCACCAACTTCTTTGGTCATATTACTGGACGTCGTGAGACAAGTTACCTCTAATCAGGGTTCTTCGTCGACAGATCCGGATGGGAATGGCACCATTTTGAATCCGATCCATTTTAAAACGGATTGAATTTCTAGGATTCCTGATTGTCCACAGTTTAGAAAATTGTAATGCGAATCCGTTTCGTAAAAATCCAGTTTGGATCTGTAATCCATGTAAAAAAAGAATTACAGGGAAATCTATGTTATTTACTAGATGTCACAATCTTTTTCATATAAGAGAAAGTATTTTATAAGATTCTATATGGTAGACGTTTGAGATCGATTAAGAAAAGTAAAGCATCAGTAATAGTAAACCAGTCAGCATAAATATTATTTTTATTAACTACAACAATCTAATTGCTCTACTACTACCATTCAAAATCTTCAAACAATCGGGACCATAAATCAACTTAAATACTTGTATAGAATTATTACTATCAAGACAGTTAGTTACATTTAGGTGATAAAAAAGCCTTGGCTTATAAAAAAACTTATTCTGAATTTACTGATACCTTTCAACTGCAGTTAATCGTTCACTTCCCCAAGTCAGTAATAAAGTATAATCATGTTACTGTGGTCGATAGTTGGGCCGTCCAATTTTTTTTTTCGAACAATGTATATATATTGAATGCTTCAATTCACTATTATTTTTTAATAAATTATATCTGTGTGCTTGTTCGCCATGCATTTTTAAAAGTTTCTCTTTCTCTTATTTGAGCACATCCTTACGTAAATTTTTTTTTCTAAAAAAAAGCTACGTGTAGTTCCAAGAAGCAAACATATTTATTTCTATACGTATTCTTTTATTTTTTTCCTCTTTTTACCTCCAATCGCTACATATTTTACTCTACATATTATAGGTATTAAAATGACAACAACCAAGCCAAACATTTAGCTTGACAGCTGAGTAGTATGGTATGCTAGCTGAGAAGAAAAGGCTTAACCCATAAAAAACCATAACAAATTAATTACTGACAATACGTACAAGATAAAAATGAGTTCAACTTGTTTAAGACATGTAATCTTAGGACGATATCCAAAGGCTTAAAATGAGAAAATAAAAAGCAAATAAATATTGTATAGAAGACTTCTATGAAAAATTATGCAGAGGTGTAACAGAAAATCGCGTTATCCTGTATATAACTTTAATCACAATCCTTATATTTATCGTATAAATATTCTTTTTACTATATTTGTCAATGTCGTTAGCTGTCATGAAAATGAAATAAACGAGGATGTGAAAATTGTCTTATGTTATTTTTACGTACCATTCCTTGATTTTCGGTGTAGTTAATGAGGTGTGAAAATTAACGGATATGAAATTAACAGGGACCTTCTGTACACAATCTCGTTTACTACTGTATGTATAAAAATAAACTATTTGAATCGTTACGTACAGTACTGTATCATTTAATTTACTGGTAGAATGTTGTATAAAGTATATGTATAATATGGTTTAGTAAAAGTAGAAAATTGCAGAAAATAACAAAACATGTTGTTTTTTTTACAGGTTTATATAAAATTATAAACAAGATCTGATCTTGTAGTCTGCAAAATAGCAGAAAAATGAAAAAGGCGATTCGTTGACATTAACCACCTATATGTTCAACTCATGTGATTCTTTTCTTTTTCGGTTCAACATCTGTGGCTTAAAAATGATATATACCATATTTATATATCTTTGATGCTGCTGATAAAAAGAAGGAATAATGATCATCACCGTGTCAAGGCCTCACTTAAAGATTGGTTTACGGTTGAAATGAAGAGAACTATGCCAGCATATAATAATAATTTCTGTTAATTAGTTAGATATTATTACATTACGATAAGAAAAAAGAATCAACTTGACAGTGGAAAAAAAAAAGTTGGCAACTATTGCTTGTAAAAAAAAATTCGGGGACTTACGGTGATCATTAATAAATTTAGGCCATGATCACCTGAATAAATATTTTATTAATGGTAACAACAGTTAACATGATTTACCGGGTAAACCCAGTGGTTTGCTTAACCATGCATTGAAAAAAAGAAGTATTTATGTGGTAACCTTTAGACTCTTACTAATTGTTATGACAAGAAATACTTGTTATTTTTAATAAATCAGAAATACGTATTAATAATACTAATGTTATAAAAAAATAATTGCTCGTGACATAAATGTATTATAATGAAACTGGGTGGGAGAATGCTTAAAGGCTTTCGGCTTATTAAAGACAAAAAAAGAACATGAATGACAAGAGGACCAGATCTTTAAATTCCCATCGCACAAAGATGGGAGTGGATAAGTTGAAATATGTATAAATAATATTATGTTTGTTAAATATTGCCACAGTATTACCAAATTTAGTTACTGTGTCGTCAGAATATATAGAACTTATTTACGCATAATAATTCGAAAATGGTGTTGGGAACCATTCACTGGCCACATCCACAAAAAAACTCACACACAAGTCATACAACACACTTTTTTTTTTTTTGTATGTTTCGATAAGCTAATATGTAATTAAATACTGTATATATGCTTATCGCCACAGTTAATAAAAAAAAAAAAGCACTGATCTCTAGATGCACTCTTAATCAGTAAAAAAATAATGTACGTACGCAAACGTATTACGTATATTGAACTCATACGATATGTACTATAAGTGCACAACAACAATTACAATTGGCTCATAAACTGTGGCAACTACAAAAACATTTTTTATTTATTGTATAACGTTTCATAAAAAAAAAGCAAAATCTATTTTTAACATTTAAATGCAAATAAATTATGTTTATATTGTCTTATGTATTATGATAGCTTTATACGCCCCCACTTATCTTAAGGGGGGAGAATTGTTCAGACTATTTAATCAAGAAGAGAACAAACAAATTATGCATTATTATTATATATATAAACTAGAATCTACAAAAAAAAAAAATAGTGAGAGAGTAAAAACAACAAACGGGGTTTCTTTTCTTTAGTGCGATAGTTTAAATATATGAAACTAGTTACACCAGCTGTCAGTGATCGCGTAAAGAGGAGAAAAAAAGTGTAATGACAACAAAGGAAAGGAAGAAAGAAGAAAAAAAAGTTTTAAAAGACCATCCTGTTTGTTATTTTTGACAAACTTAATACGTAATAACATTATACATTCTTACTACTTTTATTAATATATTGCTGTACGTATGTCCTGTGCATTAGCTTAGAGTATTATATTTAGTACTACATATAGTAATGGATCAAATAAGTGAAAAAAAAATCAAGTTCAAAATTTGATGATAATTAACAATATAATTTTCATCCTCTTTCTCTTCTTATTGCTATTGTCATTGTCAGTACTACGTATCATTACCATTTAATTTATAAGAAAATGTTAAACCAATTGATATATTTATTGTTTTTTTTTTCTTTTGGGATAATAGTATAAAACATGTATAACCAAAATCTGTACTACAAAATTTTTTACTGATGCACACTATTTCAAAAAAACCGGCTGTATGGATTTAAGTTGTTTCTTTTTTTAAAACAACCCCAAGCTTTTTTTTTTTTTAACTTTGAATTACAAAAGTAGAAAAAAAGGACAACCCATTCGTTGGATCGAATCATCTCTATTGTTATTAAGCTATTATGTCTGTACCACTACGTATTTGGCTTTATATCACGCCAGTTATATATATGACTCATATAATAATATATAATAAGTAATCAATGGTAGATATCTTAATCACTATTTGCTTTGTTGTGAAGAGTTAAAAAGAAGTATCATGTACATTCAGCTCATTACTATACTGTAATAAGTATTCTCGAACCATTTAGCTTATGTTCCCTCCCCTTCCCTTCTTGACATTCAAAAAGTAATTTTTTTTTACTCCTTGATATAAATTAAAGCCTTACGATAATGCGCACAAAGATACTTGGTTGTTTTATTAACAAAAGTAAACAATAAGGATTATGATAACACTGGTGGTAACACCGATGTTGATGATGTATGGATAGAAAATAAGTATCAATAACATTAAAGAATCAGTGCTCTATTGAATTCCCGAAAAGTCGGTCATTTCATCGCGCGAATCTGATCTCTCACAGGAGTATTAATAATAATAATAAAAGAGTGTAATAAAGTCCAATCAAGAGAAAGAAAGAGAGAAGTATAAAACCAATTTATACACAAATCATATCATGTGAGAAGATGTTTAAGGAAAAGATTTGCTTTCTAAAAGTGTGTAGTATCTGTATATATAAATACATGTGTGTGTGTGTGTGTGTGTGTGTGTGTGTGTGTGTATTCTTGTTTATTTATTTTTTTTTAACATAAAATCTTCTTTCCTCTTTCTTCTTTCTTTTCTTTTCTTTTTCTTTTTTTTTTTTTTTTTCCAATTTTATATGCAGAATTATTAAAATGCACGGACTGGTTGCGCAACAACAAGCCTATTTACCATCAAATTCAGATGAAAGTTATTTTTTATCATTATTGTCAAGTCCAACATTTTATATCCCATCCCCTGTTGAAATTGTTGCTGAGCAACAAGAACAAGCTGATCCGCAGCATGATAATGAACTATTAGCAGCTGTTGCGCAACAACAACAAGAACAACAATATAATTATGATTCTATATCGCAACATCAACATCAACAAGTGCCACTTGATAACTCCATATCGCCACCAACATCAGTATCATCATTACCACCGTTTTTGCAACCCCTACAAGAAGAAAGTAAATCATCAAATATAGTAACCAAATCACCCAGAACAAAAAAGAAAGCACCATTACCTTATGCATCCAATTTACTTAACTTATGTTTCAATACCTCATCATCATCGTTGCAAACATCATCTAAACCAGTAAAAAAGAGACAGTCGACAACGCAACGAAAACACCGATCTACTGCTAGCAAGAACAATATCATTCATAACAGTAGTAATAAGAGTGATAACAATAATAAGGATAATAACAAAAACAATATGAGCAGTAATAATAATCAACATCAACATCCGAAATATCAATGTGATTTTGATGGATGTAACAAAGTGTTTACGCGGCCTTATAATTTAAAGTCACATAAAAGAACACATACAGCAGAAAAACCCTTTATTTGTCCACATTGCCCAAAAAGGTTTGCTCGACAACACGATCGCAATCGACATGCAAAATTACATACAGGTATTAAAGCGTATACTTGTCATCATTGTAATAAAGCATTTGCTAGACAGGATGCGTTGAGCAGGCATCAGCGGCCTAGTGGACACGGTTTATGTTGTAGTAATAGTAGTAACAACAATAATAACAACAATAGTTCACCATTGTTAATGACCAATGTCAATCACTTTGCAACAACTACTATTTTGTCATCATCATTATAACAACTATATGTTTATACTTTTTTTTTCTTTTTTCATCCCTATTCATTTATTATATGTCTTTTTTTTTTATTTTTTGGCTCCAGTATGATGGTTGTATGTATATACTTATGATTCATATATATATATATATATATATATATGAATTGAATATTAATTAATAATAATAATTATATGTGTAAATTAAAGCTTCTATGATCTTGTCTACTATCGATGGTGTTGATTATTATTATTATTATTAATTTGTGTAGTGAAAACAAGGATATAGATTTACATCTATTGCTATAGAAGATGACTCAACGTGGAGGATTCGGAAATATAAATACATCCATGACTGTATAAAGTAATGAAAGGAACAGAATAGTAAGATCGATTAACTTCAAAATTTTTTTTAAAAAAAGTAACTATGTTAGTCTAGTATAAAAGAATTCAAGTAGTGACCAAAGTATGTGAAGATTACATAGATTATGAAAAATTAGTATAAAAACTCCAAATCTTGTATGATTGCTTACAGTTTTTATTTTTATAAGGATATGGATGTTCTGGAAAAAGATTGGAAAGATATCAAAATGAGTAAACAATAATTTACATACATATCTCGGATAATGAAAAGGTTAAATAAGTGAAAGAAGTCAGAATTACAAAAGATCTGTGAGAATGAGATTTAGTATTTCATGAGTATATTCTATTGGTTTGTTAAACAAAAAGTTTATATTTATAAGATTGTATTTGGATAGTTATATACAAGCCCAGATAGGGTAAGTATAAAGAGACAGCGCCACAAAGCATTGTTCGATTAAAAGTAAGGGGGAACATTGCCCTAATATCTTTTTTGTCGCGCTATTTTTCTACCATCATTGGCGATTCCCATCATTGGTTGATTTTGGCTGTCACAATTAAAAAAGTTTGTTTCGTGTATACGGTCGCGCAAAAACGCGCTTGATTTTCCGACCTACAAAAAGTTTCTCTTTTTTTTTTTTAAACATTACAACTTGTCATTTGTTTGAAAAATGGTAAATATATATATATATATATATATACTGTTTTTTTTTTTTTTGTAATATATATTCATTTCAATTACTAATAATAATAATATTATTATTTTTAGTCGTCTCAACCTGATCGTAAACGTAGAAGAGATAGTGTTAGCAATCGTCCAACAAGTGAACTTGGTGGTGGTGACTATGATTCCCCTTTGCCTATTTCTGAAATTCCACCTTCTTCACCACAACCTTTTTTCTCTGAAGCTGACCCTTATCGACAAGACGAAGTAATTGAGGATGACGACGAAGCTCCTCTGGATTCGGATGACGGCGGTGAAGATTTATTTGGTCCTGACATGGAACGGTAAAGTTTTTTTTTTATTTATTTTGGTACCTGAAAAAAAAAAGACAACACAGGAGGAGATGAGTTATATATATATTTATTTTATATAACCAAGTAAAACTAAAACTCATTTTGATTTTTTTTTTTGGAATTATTTTAGTGATTATGCACGTAATCCTGAAATGGATCGATATGAAGAACGTGGTATTGACAATGAACAATATGACCCACTTGATCTCGCAACACGTAATCAAATAGACGCTCAACTCTCAAGACGTGATGCAGAAATTCGTCGTCGCGAAGGTCGAATTGCCGGTGCCTTTTTAGACGATCTTGACGATGAGGGTGATCAACCTGTATTAACAACTAGACCTCGTAGACGACATAATTATGATATGGATGATATGAATGATATGGATGATGCTGTGGTAAGGTCTTTTTTTTTTTTAACTTTTTTCATTTATTAGTTAATATAACATATTTAGAAATTTTTGGAATATTGATAAACTATATATATATATATTAAATATAAAAACTCAGCCTGAAATGTCGCTGGAAGATCTTCGTAATGTCAAAAACGCAACCATTGGTGAATGGGTTAGTTTGGAAGCCCCTCGACGTGCTGCAAAGAGAGAATTCAAGAACTTTTTACAAACTTATGTAGACGAGAATGGTACCTCTGTTTATGGTGAACGTATTCGAGATATGGGTGAACGTAATCGTGAATCATTTGAAGTTAATTATGAACATCTTACTCAAAGTAAACCTGTTTTGGCTTACTTTTTGGCGAATTCACCTATTGCTCTTTTAAAAATCTTTGATGAAATTGCTTTGGAAGTTACTTTATTACAATTCCCTGAATATGAACGTATTCATCGTGAAATCCATATCCGTATCACCGATTTACCTACTGTCAATACTTTGCGTGAACTTCGTCAGAGTCAATTGAATTGTCTTGTCCGTGTATCTGGTGTCGTGACACGTCGTACAGGTGTTTTTCCACAATTGAAATGGGTTAAATATAACTGTGGTAAATGTAATGAATTGTTGGGTCCCTTTTATCAAGATATTCATAATGAAATCAAGATTCGTACATGTCCAAGTTGTCAAAGTAAAGGTCCATTTATTGTTAATATGGAACAGGTAAAATAATAATAATAATATACACATAATTGGATAAAAGGAGAGAGTTAATCTTTTGCGAAAGAAGGGGGGGTTTATATATAAAGTATATGCATACATACATATATATAGTGTATACATGGACATTTAAATTAATATATTTTGATTTCATTAGACCGTATACAGAAATTATCAAAAATTAACTATCCAAGAAAGTCCTGGTACAGTTCCTCCTGGTCGTCTTCCTCGTCATCGTGAAGTTATTTGTTTATGGGATTTGATCGATCAAGCTAAACCTGGTGAAGAAATTGTGAGTTGTGAATATATTGAGTTATCCAATGAAAATAATGACAGAACTAATATATATTTATATATAGGAAGTAATTGGTGTTTATCGAAACAATTTTGATGCATCTTTGAGCACCAAGAATGGTTTCCCTGTATTTGCAACTATCATTGAAGCCAACTATATTAGTAAAAAAGAGGATATGTTTGCTGCATATAGATTAACAGATGATGATAAAAAGATTATTCAAGAAATGGGTAAAGATAAACGTATTGGTAGAAAGGTGAGAATTTATTTACTTGGATTATGCATAATATATATAAAGAAAAGGGACGGATGGAAATTTAATATAAATAAATGTACTATAGATTATGAAAAGTATCGCTCCTTCCATTTATGGTCATGAAGATATTAAACGAGCTATTGCATTGGCACTCTTTGGTGGTGTACCGAAGAATATTCAAGGCAAACATCAAATTCGTGGCGATGCCAATATATTAATGTTGGGTGATCCTGGTACAGCCAAGTCACAATTCTTGAAATATGTTGAAAAAACAGCCCATCGAGCTGTATTTACAACAGGTCAAGGTGCAAGTGCTGTTGGTTTAACAGCTTCTGTACATAAAGATCCTATTACACGTGAATGGACTTTGGAAGGGGGTGCTTTGGTATTGGCTGATCGTGGTGTTTGTTTGATTGATGAATTCGATAAAATGAATGATTCAGACAGGTAAATAATATATATTCATATTCCCACATATTTCTTTTTTTTTTCATTGTGGGATGTGTGGTATTATTGTTTGTGTTTATATGCATAGCCCTAAAATGTTTGATGAATTTGTTTATTATTATTATATACTAACGAAAAAAAACAATTAAAATGATAAAGAACATCTATTCATGAAGCCATGGAACAACAATCTATTTCTATATCCAAAGCTGGTATTGTTACCACTTTACAAGCTCGATGTTCTGTTATTGCTGCCGCCAATCCTATTCGTGGTCGATACAATGCATCTATTCCATTTTCTCAAAACGTTGAATTAACTGAACCCATTTTATCCCGTTTCGATGTTCTTTGTGTTGTCAAGGATAATGTTGAACCTGAACAGGATCATTTATTGGCTACCAATGTTATCAGTAGTCATATTCGATCACATCCTAAATATGATGGCGCATCGGATATTGCCAAACCAACAGATGAAGATCCAGAAATTATTCCACAAAATATTTTACGTAAATACATCATGTATGCACGTGACCAAGTACAACCAAAACTCCATCAAGTCGATGAAGCCAAACTTTCACAACTTTATTCAGAATTACGTCGAGAATCTTTAGCTAGTGGTAGTATTCCTATCACTGTACGTCATTTGGAATCTATGGTTCGATTAGCTGAAGCACATGCCAAGATGCATTTACGTGAATATGTTCGTTCAGATGATGTAGATATGGCCATCAAGGTTACTTTGGATAGTTTTATTAGTGCACAAAAGTTCAGTATGATGACAGCATTGCGAAAGGTAACATTAACACTATATTTTGAGACTTTAGTGTTTTTTATGTTTTATGAAGATTGTTTGTTTGTTTATGAAATTTTTTGTTATTGATACTATCGTTACATGTGAAAACACATCTTCTCTATAATAATATTACAGAGATTCCGACGATACATTACAAGTACACAAGACCGAGAAGAATTGTTACTTGCAACAGTTGATTCTCTCTGTCGAGAACAACGCCGTTTGTTCCAATTGCGACGTCAAGCATTACCTTCAGAAATTACTTTGGATGTTGAAGATCTCGAAAGTCGGGTAAGTTAGCTCCTATGGAATATATATATATATATTCATATCGAGCGAGTAAAAAAAAATTATATATGTAAAATGATCAAAGTTCTAACATTCTATTTTCATTTTTAGGCACGTGGAATGCAAATTTTTGATATTCAACCTTTCCTTAATTCATCTCTTTTCCAACGCCAACACTATACATACAACCAAGAAAAACGCGTTATTATTAAGCGTTATTAATTCCATTTCTTTTAATTTCATCTTTCCTTCTGTAATATAATATATACAAAATAACAAATTTATTATGATGATCGTTTAAAAATAAAAATTTACATAGTTACACTTCATTATTATGATCTATTTTTATATGCTGATCTAATAATTGTGAAATGCTGATAGAATTTTCAGTAGGAAGAAGTATTTTAGATAATGTTTTAATTTGTTTTAATGTATGAACATCCTATAAAAGAATTTTTTATTTTATTTTTATATCACCACACCACCATCCATCCCCCCCAAGAAATAGTTAGTTAATAAATTGTTTATTTTGTTTTAACGTAAATTGATATCCTTACCTCTGTTGTCATTGTTTGATCATTTGTTCTAGTAGGCGAGTGATCATCCATCCTATCGGAAGATGTTGCCGCTTTTTCTTCCTCTTGTTTTTCTTTTTGTTTTTTAGCTTCTTCAGCTTCTAATGTTAATAATGTTTCCATTGTTATTATATATATTACTTGTGATATTTTCTTTTTTTTTTGTGTGGAGAGAGAGCAATTAATTTACCTCTTTGTGCTTTTATTTCTTCATAATTTATTATATCTTGATCAATTCTTGTTTGTAATGAAGCCAATTCTCTTTCAAGAAGTTTTCTTTTCTTTTGTAAATTTTGTGAATGATTATCACGATGATTATTACTATTATTATTATTATTATTTCTTTTATTTAATCGAGGTTTCTTTCGTTGAGAATGTTGTTGTTCAGTAGAAGAAAGATTGGGTTGTAGTTGACGTTCTAATGATTTAATTTGTTCTGCTTGTTCATCCACCTAAATAATAATAGTATTATTATTTAAACATTTGTTGGTTATATGATCAAATGTTAACATAACATAATAAAAAAAAAATTGCAGTATATTCTTACTTTAAATTCCATTGCTTTTGCTTCCATTTCAAGCGCGTCAAGACCCTTTTGTACTTTTGTCAAGTGAGATTCAATTTCTGGTAATCGTTTTCCAATTACTTCGGTTTCTGCATATCGAATATCATCAATTGAAATGATTTCCGATCTCTTTTATAGATAATTGTTAAAAAATCATCAAAAAGGGAGAATTCTTTGATTGTTTCATATTTTTTTATAGAATTACCACTTTAAATTCTGTTACGGTTTTAATTCGATCATAATGTTGAACTTTTGATTTTAATGTATTTACAGCTGTTGAAAGCTTAATTAAATGGAAAGATTAATATATTTATGCAAGAGAATTGTGTTTAAGAGAGAGAGAGGAGGGGGGGGAGGGAAAGGAACTTTAAAACCAAGGAAAAGAAAACATTTCTTACATTGTTTACAGTTTGTTCAAGAGTTGAATTGGAACCATGTAAATAGTCATGGAAAGTAGTATAAGGTTTTCGCCATTCCGTTTGGTCCATAATATTCAGTACTTATTTATTTGTTATTATTACAATAATAATAATAAAGGAGGGTAAAAAAAAATGGAGAGAGTAAGGAGGAGAAAAGATGGGGGTGAAAAGATAGAATGACCACGAAAAAGATAAAAAAAAAAGGGGGTGGGTGGGAGTGAGAAGTGCAACAAAAAAAAAACAAAAAAAAAATAGAAAAATAGATGAGTATTATTATTATATTATTATTGTGAATGTTGTTCAGTTTCATAAGCAATGATTTCTTTTAACTGAGCTAATAAATCTGGATAAGGATCTAACTGATTATATATTCTCATTTCCCATATATCATCAGGTATAGTTTGACTTGATGCAAACAAGGTTTCTGTAAATCCTTTATATCCCTTATTGTTATCTTTTTTTTCTAATAAACAATTTTGACAGTTGATAAAAAATTGCGGATAATGCGTCGGGAAATCTTTGAGCTTATCTTGACCTAATGCACGTATCCTTGTAATGTCAACGTGATCAAATTGTTGTTGTTGTTCTCTCTGATCGATCGAATAACCGTTATTATTATTATCATGATGATGATAATCATCGATATTGGTATTGCTATTTTCGTTAACAGGTACTACATAACCCACCAAATCACGAAATTGTTGTAGTAAAGAAGGAACAGGCTGTAAAGCTTTTGAAATACGTGCCATCCATTCAATATCATCAAGTTGTTGCCGAGGAACATACAAAGTATTTTCAAATCTTGGCCAATCATTGAACAAATGGGAACGTAACGTGTTAAACAAAGGTGTGTTATGAGCTACCAGGTGTCTCATTTCAGTGTCACGATCCAATAATGCAACACAAATGGTATCTGGAATGGCGTGGGCTGAAATATCAATGGAACGGGTCGGTGAAAGTAATGCTGTTTCTTGTTCTTCAAATCCTCCCCCCGTCATCATTGTAGAAGAAGGTGTACTTGGTCCAGGCAAATTACTTAGATCAAAAGTAACTGATGGTTTACGATGATGATGAGCCTCTTCTTCTTGGGGTGGTGGTGTAAGTGGTGCTTTGGTCATGTTCGTTCTTGTTCTTGTAGTTGTAAAATTGGAAAGTTGTTATAGTGATTGTTCTTGTTGTGATGGCAACAACATATAAAAAAAATATTTCAGAGAAAATAAAGATAAAGAGAAATAGAGAGGAAGAGAGAAAAGGGAAAGAGAGAATGAAGAAAGAGAAAGAAAAAGAAAGAAGAAGAAGAAAATTTTAAAGACAAGAGATATAAAAAGAAGTGATGAACTCCTCCTCAACAAATCCATTTTTTGCGATCACCAGATGTTCTAATAAATAAATCTATACCCTGTAAATTTTCCCAATTCTATTTCTCACGCGTTTCTCGTTAAGAGTAAGAAGTCGAAAACTTCCTCCCTTTCCTTAAAAAAAAAAAAGCACTGGCCATATAATAAACAAATTCTCACACACTTATTTAATCACAATATCTCCCCTTGTTTTTATTATTGTTATTGAAAATAAAGTTATTATTATTAAAGTACAACAGATACACACTTCTTTCTCTTTTTCTTTTTATTAATTTCCCTTATAATAATTAGTTATATAAAAAGAAAAAAGCCATGTCTTAAAAATATTCTTTTTTTACGTCATGTTGAAACATTTGTGAATCGTGTGGAGTGTAATGGCTTTTTTTTTTTTTTATATTTTATTTTGAGACCGCTGCTCAAAGTTGTTTGTTATAGTATATATTATATTCTTGGAAAAACTTTTTTCTTTTAGTTACAAACATATTTTTCTTTTTCTCTTAATAATTTTTTTTTTCGTTCTTTCTCTCTTTCACTTTTTTTTTTTTTTTGCTTCTCTTTTTCAATATATATAACAATAACAATGCCACGAAATTTAGCAAAAAAAGCAGGAAAACAACAAACTCGTATGGCAGCATTAGACACCCTTGGAACACCTGTTTCCAGTTTACCAGGATCTGAAGACGAAGCTGACGATGCTCAATCTGAAATTTCAGTACTAGACGAAACTTCACTTGAAGACGAAATACGACGTTGTGTTGACAGTCTTGGTGAAAAACGTACAAGGTAATAAATAGATATGCATTATATATATATATATATATCTACATTTAAGTATATATAAAAAGAATACTAACAGCAACAGCAATAATTATATAGCACAAGAGAAATAGCATTAACTAAAATGGATCGTTTACTAGGGCGTAATTATTGTGGTAATTTTTTCGAGTCCAATCCATCTAGTCAAGAAGCATTATTACAATTATTAGTACGATCTCTACGGAAACCTGGAAGTACATTAGAGGCTATTTTGGCAGCCAAAGGCATTGGATTAGTGTTTATTAATGCAGGTGATGATCAAGATGAATATTTTAAAATGGTTTTATCTTTATTAAAAAACACAATGGTTGATGCTATGGATGTACGATTAAAACATCAGGTAAAAAAAACAAAAATAAAAACAAAAAATAGACTTTTTTATACCCTATCGAAACAACATGTTTTTATTTTTTATTTTTGTCATTTATGATGTGTGTCGGTCTGTGTGTGTATGTGTGTGTCAATAAAAAGAATCAAGGAGAATTTTAACCCGCCAAAAAAAAAAAAATTTACCCTTCTTTTTAAAAAAAAATATGTAGTGCATAGAAACACTTGCATTAATCACATTAATCGCCGCCTCAAATGCGGATACAAAAGGTGGTCTTGATTATTTTTATAAAATCCTTATTTCCAATGGTGCACATATTCAACCCGCAGATCAAAAATTAAAGCAAGGTGCTATGGATGAATTATTATGTACTACTTTACGTGCTTATGGATTATTATATGCTACTGTATTTGGTGATGGTCGTGGATCTTGGGAAGATGCATGGGATGAATCGCAAGGGTAAAATGGAATATAAGAAATTGAACAATTATGTTGGATATAATAATCTAAAATAGTGTAATAACCTTTTATTTATATATCTGTGTATATTATATAATATATATATATATAGAGTAATGCCGGTTCATATAGAATTTTTAGAATCAATGTCAAAAGAAAATAGAATAGCAGCGGGAGAAAATATTGCCTTGATGTTTGATTGTGTGCAAACATCTTATAAACATGTAAGTTATATATATGAAAGATGCATTAGAAACAAGTCAGGGAAGAGAAAAGAAATGTTTTTTTTTTTTTTATTTCATGTGATTTTTTTTTTTTTTTTTTTTTTTTTTTTTTGGTAAAATAAATATTAATAAAAATAACAACTATAATAATTATAATTATAATGACTTAGGCGGATGAAATGAGTGCATTTGAAATAGAAGACAAACCTGAATATGAAGAAATAGATGATTTAATTGATACATTACAGCGACTATCAACTGATAGTAATCGACGTGTAAACAAACAAGATCGTAAAGAACAAAAAAGTGCTTTCCGTGATATTATTAAAAGTGTGCAAGAAGGCACTCGACCTAAACAAAAATTAAAGATTGGTGGCAAATCTATGTTATTCCGAGGATGGGGTAAGTGTTTTTACTATTATGCTCTCGTTATTGAATTATAAAAGAAAAAGAAACTAATCAAAAAGAGAACTGGGGGTCTTGGTCATTTGTCCCCCAACCTAATAAATATGTCAAGCCCGCATCATGATACTTGCAGCATTCCGAAGTTTTGTTGGAGCAGGCATGGCACAACATCTCCAAGTAAGTAGCAGTTATTTGTATAATGGTCATGAGAAAGCACGATATATATATATATATATATTAGATATATATCATTAAAAAAAAGATGACTCACATGTTGTACAAATTATTATTGTTATTACCATTAGGAAAACGAATTATTGGAAAATATATTATCAAGTGGTGTTAACAATGGATCAGCTTCTGAAAATACAAGTGACGATGAAGAAGAAGAAGAAGCAGGGGAAGGATTTGAAATGGAAGAAGATATGTCATTATCAAAATCTGCAGCTAGTAAACGTGAACGTGCTAGAAGGCTAAAAAAATCAAATAAGAAACATTAAAGGAGTTTATTATTATCTTTTAAATAATAAATGATTATATAAACGCATTATTTTTTATTATTATCATTCTTCTTTTGTTATCATGTTGTATAACGCATATTGTGAAAGAAATCCTCAAAAAGTCAATATTACAGATTTAAAGCCATCGGAATTCAATCCCGTCCGTTCCGAGCAGAAGATTTACGCCATGTTTTTTATTTATTTATTACAACAACAAAAAAAAAAGAACTGAATTTTTTAAAAAGAAGTTTGGAGTTGGCCTTTGCGCCCAAGTTCTTAGTTTTTTTTTGTTTTATAAGAATGGTTATGTGTAATATATATATGTTTGTGTATGATGAGTGGCGGCGTCTCGGCATACGACCCGATAACGAAAAATACAAGGTGGGGGAAGGATAGCAATTTATCCTGAAGTCTTATTTGAGCATCACATCGTGTTGGCTTTATGGTCTTTTTATTTATTTAATCCCCCCAGTCTTTTCCTCAAATAGGGCACCCCCACTCTTTAATAGCCCAAAAAAAAAAGCCAAACTATCGAACAAAAAAGAAAAAGAATAATGAAATCAAAGTTGATGATGATTTATCGGTTAATCCCGATTACGAAACTTCCGAGAGTTTAAAAAAAAAAGTTAAAGACTAATATATTTCACCTCCTTTCCGTGCATGGTTACACTATCGAAAGGGAAAGAGTGAGGGATGCATTTGCCACAGTGTTTTTTATTTTCTTTCTTTTTTTCTTTTCTTCTCTTATAATTTATTCAAAACAAATAATGCAGGTGAAAGAGCAACAGCAGCACCTTGATATCATTGTTTAACCCCCAAAATTAATAAATACATTACCATTCAAAAAAAAAAGAAAAAGACCAACCCCCTTTGTGAATAAAATATATATAATTACCACAGTTTTTTCTTTTATTTTTCTTTTTGATTCCTCTTTCTCATTTTTTTTTCACTTCTTTAAATCTTTCCATCTATTTTTTATTTTATTTTATTTTTATTTTATTATTATTATTATATATATTACTTATTATTTATTGCCATGGCACCCAAGGCACCTAATCCACTTAAGGTATTATTTATAGTCATGACAACTATATAACCAGCACGAGAACACTATATATATATATATACGATTTACAACGAATATTAAATAAATATACTATTTATATTTATAAGGGATACGAACAAACACTTCGTGAATTAGGATATGAAAATAACTGGAAACTCGTAAAAAACGAATTACCGAAAGTGCAAGAACATCGTACTCCAAAGAGTGCTACAACAGATGAACAATCAGAACTTTATAGAGCGCTTTTAGATAATACCAAAAGACCTCTGGTAAAATAAATATAAAAATATATTCACATATTTTTTTTCGGTTCATTGTATTATATTGACTACATTTTGGGAGATAATACAAAAAAGGTTAACATTAAAATCTTTTGTATCTTGCAAAACAATTAGTCTCAAAATGTGGATGTTATTATTCCTGGAGTTCAAGATCGATATCAATGTAAGATGATACAAATACACACACAGACACAGACACAGATATATATATATAAGAAGATTAATTAATTATTCGGAGACCTTACTTACTGGCTTATCTTTTACTACTAAATTATATATATATATTTGTACCTATAGTAAATCAAACTCGTTATAAACAATTTTTGGATGTTCTTGGTGAACCATGTACACCTCAAGCTCCTAGTTTTCTTGATACAGTGGCTGCAAAAACCGAGTCAGAATGCCTCGCTGAAATCGAAAACATTGAGGTAATATTACTTCTCCTTTTTTTTTTTCATAGCACTTTGATGCCAAATAATTAAAAAAACAGGATTTATCACTTATTTGACATATATTGCTGCATACAACAATTGTGGAAGCAACATGAACTAATAAACAACTTTTCTTTCTATATATATATATATATATATTGTATGTAACACACACAACAACATAAACCACCATGACTTCATACTCTATAGTATTCAGTAGATGAAGAGAAAAGAAATGATCACATTCTTGAGCTTATTCACACCGAATCAACTTATGTCAGACTTTTACAAGCAATAATTGAATTAATTGCACGACCTTTAAATCCAGAAACACTCCAATATAATGGGGAACAACCTATTATTAATCGTTTTAAACATAAAAAATTGTTTTCAAATATGGAAGAGATTCTGGAAAATAGCCAACGTTTCATGTTTGATCTTGAAAAGTGTATTCCTGGAAAAAGTGCCGCACAACAAGAAGGCGTGTGCTTTGGCGAAGTTTGTGCGAGTCATGTAAGTCGATATTACTGTTTTGCTTCCGTTGGGTGTAACTAATCCCCTTTCACCTCCCCCCAAAAAAAAAGAAAACCCTTCCCTCTGTCTCTATCCTCTCTCCCCCAACTTTTTTCGCACACGCCAAATCTTGTACTACATAGAAACTTCATTACAACTTATTTTACTTCTCCCTAACTTATTTACTAATGCATAACTTTTCTTACTTCTTTTTTTTATTTATATAATATTATATTTATATATTTAGGTGGCTAACTTTGAATGTTATCGATATTATGTTTTAAATCGTACACTTGCTGATAACGTTCATGCTACTGCTTACAAGGAAAACAATGCTTATAAACGATTTTTGGATGTCTGCTATAGAAATCAACGTTTTGCTCAAAAAGAAATGGGTGAACTTTTAGGTGAACCCGTTCAACGTATTGGTCGATATACAATGATGCTTAAAGGTATGTAACACCAAAATTAATACTCTTTTTCTTTCTCCAACCCCTTATTTACTTTTGTGGCTAACTTATTAACCTGACAACATTTTTTTTTTTTATCTTTTTTTTTATTTTATTTTTAGGTATTTTAAAGTATACATCACCAAATCATCGTGATTATAATCCATTGGTTCGTGCATACATCAAAGCATGTGGTATTGCAAGCATGGCTGACGATGATCCCACTAAACTAGCGACCACATGTCATACAATTCAACGCTCTGTCAAAAACTCTCCTGTAAGTAATAAACAATCACCTTAATGGCTTTTTGTTTTGTTTTGTTTTGTTTGTGATATATGTAAACTAAAAAAAAATACTCATTTTTTTTATAGTGTAATCTTACAAATCAAAACCGTTCGTTTATTGCTCATGTGGATGTAGACGAAATTCATCGTGTGAAAGGAAAAGCAAAACGTCCTGTTACCATGTTCTTATTTGCTGATAAATTAATGATTGCTGAAAGACCCAATTATACTTGTAAAGGAATTGATCTTTGTGGTGACAATGGTAAAATCCAAGAAAGTAACGGGCCCATTATGTGGAACCATTTAAAAAGGGACCCAATGTTAAAGTTCAAGGGATGGATCGACATTGAGCAAGTTCAAATTTTTGAAGGCGCGCCAGGTAAATCCTAACCTTTCTACTTTTATCTCTTTAAAAAAGAAATATATACTAATTGAAATATAACTTATGTTATATCTAGGTTCGCCCAATTCATTTACATTATTTGCTGCCGATACTCAAAAACAAGAATCTGGACATCATCGTCGTGACCCGGCCCCCACCACCGAATCTCATGAAGATTATTTTCGTCGAGGTCTACGACTATTTACTGGTGTTCCACGTGATGATGACGATGACTATGATGAACAAGAAAATAATGCTTTAACACGTATTGTTAATTTTGTTAGAGAATTTCATAAAGCTCAAGCACTTGTAAAACGTTATGGTAAGCAAAATAAATATATTCTTTTTTTTTCTATGTATCGTTCTTCATACATACCGTCATTCAGTTGATAGTTATTGACACATCAAATATCAATATATATATTCTTTTTCTATTCCCCACCTCGATCCCTTAAAAATAATAACAATGATAATTTTAATTTCATACATCTTCAGAGGAAAATGATAGGGCGTATCAACGACTATGGTGTGAATCTAATGTGTACAGTAATATTTATGATACTTCAAGTTACACTCGTGCAAGCTATAAACATAACATTGCTGTTGTGTACTTGGAAGAAGGCAAGTCTGTTAACCTGAGACCGTTATTCCGTAATACTACTGCGCCATGGATAGTGGCGTTGGTACAAGCGTCGGCTCGGGATGGTTTCCGATATTACATTTTGTCTAAAACCCCATTACATCCGATGCGTGATATTTTGGATAGTATTCCACTTGCACCAAAACAAGTTAACGTGAATGGAAAAGCCAATCATTCATTCGAATGTGCTTTTTGGAATAATGGTAAATTAAAAAAAAAAAAGTTGTTTTATTTTTAAACTCTATTATTTCAATAATATTGATCTAACTTATCTTCACTCTCTCAGTATTTTTATGTGAGCGTCATTTGAGAGCATCTGATGGTTATATTCAAACTCATCGTGAAGAATTGGATGTGAGACCAAGAAGCCGGTCCCGTTCAAGATCACTCACACGATCTGCAAGTATTCCTACTCTACCAGGTTGGCTTGGTGGTAATAATAGTCAACGGTCGCGATCCATGTCGCCATCACGAGGTGCCGTCAAACCTGCATCATCACGTTCGTCCCCAATCAATGGTAGTAATGGTAGTGGAAAGTTATCATTCGGTCGAAAATCATCTCGTTCTCGTTCAAGTAGTATGACATCAACCAATTCATCTGGTACATTGGCAAGAAGTTTAACAAGATCTACTTCATCTTCTACTTCTGTTGGTAGTGGATTTGATCCACATCAGCGACCATACCAATCAAAAGATAATAACAATAAAATGACCCAACGCAAGACGTTACCTCCTTCTTTATGTTTACCTTCCGAACCTATTTTTCCACGATCTATGGTCTCTAGCCCACAAGAAGATATTGATATGGCATCGGTAAAGATATTAATTCTTTTATTATTATTATTCTTGGCTTTGTAAAGATATATGTGTATATTCTAACGAGCAATATTTGTTTTTGTATATATTAGAATAAGTATTCGGATTCACGACCTTCTAGCCGAAGCAGCACGCGATCATCCACATCTGGTTTTCCATCGCTACCGAATGGTCCATTCTCGCTGGCGAGTCATAGCACAAGAAGCTCTTTAAGTTTAGACGATTTAGAAATGACAAAGGTACAAAAACAATTACAATTACAATTTTTTTTATCTTTTTTTTTTTTTTTTTTTTTTTTTGCTTAAGAACCTATTACTTACTTTTATAAATAATTTTTTCATGTTAGCATTCTCCATCACCTCCACCTCAAAGAATATTTAATCCAAGCGATGAAGTAACTGGTAAAATCCAACAATCCTGGGGTTCAACTATTTCTTCGACAACTACAGCAACAGCTAAAAAACCTTTCTCTCGACCTATTCCGTTTAATCCACGGGAAGATATAGTATCTACTGTTGGTAATCACGACAATAATGAATCATCATCTACAAATCGTAGCACTCTTGATGTGATGGAAAAGTGCCGCATGTTAACGGAGCAAATGAATAATTTGTCCAACTCGGTTCATTCGGTAAGAACAATTTCAAAAAAGGATTTTTTTCTAAACCAAGTTCAATTTTTCGGCTTTTACTCCCAAAAAAGATGTAAAGATTAATCAAATGTATTTTTTCTATATATAAAAATCAAATATTACTATTACAGAAAGCGGCTCAAGACCCCGGTTACGATATCCGTGTAAGTATAAATTAAAATATAACAATGAGGCCAACCTTACAAACTACATGTTTCATTTCTGATAATAATTGGCTTATTAATAATGGGTAATTTTTTTTATTTTATTTTATACATACGTAGCGAGTGAATAATGAATTTGAAGAAATCAGAATGTCATTAAGCCATATTAATCACTATCGCAACGAACGTCGTGCTTCAACACAACAACAAGCACCTAATAATTCATCAACATCCTCATCATCGCCACCCTTTGTTGCTTTTGACACAGAAAGTTTTTTAGCTCGTAAGATTAAGCAAGTTCAAGCAGAGCGTGATTATTTGGATCGTTCAACCAATAATTTTAAGAATCGTTTACTTGCAGAGTTTGGTCGTCAACAACTGTAATCAAATTTCCTCCTTTATATATATATTTATTTTTTTATTTTGCAATCATTTTCACATTTCATTACACACACACACGCACTTTTTCCCTAATCTTTTTTTTCCACGCACACACAAAATTTTATTTATTTATCTCATATGCCAACCATTTAAAACAAATTATATTATAACATTCACATAACCCCCCCAAAAAAAAAAACACTTTTTTCTCCATCACCTCACTTTTATGTTGTAGATACACACACAGTAGTCATTCATTTATATATTCCTTTTTGTACAAAGTTTTTTTTTCTCCTTCTTATTCTATCCTCCCCTTCCTCTTTGTTAGTTTTTTTCTTCTTCACTAGTTCCATATTCCACTCAAAAATCTGTACAAATCTTTTGTGTTTCTTTTTATCCCTCTCTTCTTTTTTTCTTTTCTATTTTATATATGCAGTTCTTTCCCTCTCACCTTTTTCTTTTTATTATCATTATTGTATGAATTCATCAAAAACAAAAAACACATAATCTCAACAACAAAAAAAAAAAATCATCATTATTATTATATATATGTTTTGTAAATCATTATTTTTTATTAAATAAACCATTTAGCCATGAGCTTACAGGATCTTTTTTGACTGGTCGTTGTTGTTGTTGTTGTTCTATAGCAGAAGTAACAGCACTTAATACTGTAGCTCCTTCATTTTTTTCTTGAGAAACTTGTTCATTTAATCTTTGAACATTCATTTCATATTGTTCTTGACCAATTAAATCATGAGATTCTGTAGCATATAAAACAGCTTGTTTATAATGTGTCAATGCCTTGTCAAAATCACCTTTCAACTATATAATTTGACATATATGTTAATTGACTTTTTTCTCTTCCTATGATAATAAACACACATGTCCCATACATCACATGTTTCAATCCATTATATATATATATTCTCTAGATCTTTTTTTTTTTTTACCTCTAACAAACGACCTAAATTATTAAATACAACACCACCACATTCGCGACAATCTTGATCATCCTTTTGACTTGAAGATTCAAGAGATGCTTGAGCCCAACCAAGTGCTTCATCCATTTTTCCCATACCATACATAACTTCACATAATTGATTTTGTACAATTCCCTTAAGACATATCCAATCTTGAGGCATTGCTTTTAATGCTTGTAATAATAAAGGTAATGCCAATTGAAATTGTCGTTGAGTTGCATATAAACTTGCCAAAGAGCATAATGTTTTTATCCTCAATTCATCATCATCCTTATTATTTCCTCCTTTTCCTTCTTGTAATTGTTGAAATGCCCAAGTCAAAAATTGTTCTGCTTGTTCTTGATCCCCAATACGCATATAAAGATCACCCAATTTTTTTGCAACAAAAAGTGTAGGTTCTAATTTCCAAATACGTGTATATTCCGAAATAGCTTCTAAAACATGACCTGCCCGGTTTTCATTATCTGCCAATCGTAAACGTAATTTTTTAATAATGTCAGACGATTCAGAAAGTTGTTGGTTTTCTTGTAATGTAGTATTAATGACTTGTCGAATATAATTGGCAGCCAAAGCATAATCGGGTGAAATATGTTCACGTACGTGAGCCCCGTGTAATAAATTACGAGCACGATAAGATAATTCTTCAGGGGTAGATTCAAGATAATGTTCAATATATAAATGGTACGATTGCCATGCAATAGCTGTTGCAAGGAATATAGAAACTGCTGTAATACCCGTATATTTTAAAGTGACTTTAAGTTGTTTACCAACAACTTGGAATGCAGCGACGGTAGGATTACTGGACATGGAAGGTTTAGGTGGTAACTGTTGTTCTTGTTGAAGCCATCGCTTTTGTAATTGTTGTCGTTGAAATCGTATAGGAGTACGTCGAAAGCAGAACCGTGGTAAACTATTCATGGTTATATATATATATATATATGTTATGCTCAAAAGAAACAACAAGGTTGTTTGTTTTTTTTTCTTGATGATTGATATTTTAGCTGAGAACGAATCGGGAAACTTTGACAACAATTCATGATACAGTTACAAAAGAAAAGAAAAATGGTACCTGAATAAAACTAGATTGCTGTATAACAAAAAGAAAACTGTAGAATTTCTTTTACTGGAAGTCACAATAATATTTAAGTTATAAAGCAAATGTGGTTGCGTACATTGGTGGGAAAATTTATTGTTAATACATATACAGGACAACAGCCGTACCAAGAAAAGTTAAGAGCAGCTGATTCATTTCATGTAGTTATATTGGCCTAGTTTTACGTATTATTATTATTATTAATTTGTGTGCTAGTTCACGGCTACAAAAATCGAGTCGATTGATAGTAGCTATACAACAGATAATATTACACCTGACTATTGAACTTAATATAAGAGAAGAGCATAAACAAATTGTAAGTGTCCATTTAACCACTAGCGGTACTATTATTGATGTCTAACTACGCAAGTTACACTATTATAGATTTTTTTTACCAATATATTGCATTGTACTAAAAAAAAAAAGGTGAGAAAGCTGATTAAAATATGGGATAATGACGAAAAACTGGAAAAATAAAAAGAACAAGCAAATGATTTATAAAAAGACTAACTATATATTTTGAAAACAGTATATACTCTTCGTTAACTTGCTTGATCACGAGTTTTATTTTTGGTACGTACGTAATAGTGTACGTACATAACATTTATATTTACTTGGTATTATTACTCTTATTTATTAAAAGAATGCATCATTAATTATCATAGAAGAATAAGAAAAAGACAACCATGAATAGAAATAAATTATTACGTATATATAAGTGACTTATATAGTGATTTTATTGATTCCAAGAAAATGTGTTTCTTTGTTCTGGCAAATTCTACTTGAGAAGCCTTTATTCCGCAAATTAGATTTTTCTTTAAATAAAAAGCTGCGCAGGAATATTTTATTTTATTACTCCTTCGTTATTGTTTCACGTTTATAATTACTTCTTTTTTTATTATTTTGGTTATTCATTCTTCATCAACAAATAACAACAGCAACTTTATAAAAAAAGAACAAAAATACGAAACCCGTCATATTGGATTCACGAAGGAAAGAAAAACACGGACCTGGAGGAGTCTTCTCCATTCCAAAACTAAAGCCTTTACAAAATGTAAAGCATTGTATAGAATGTGGTTCTCCTTTTAATCTTTTTCGACCAAAATATCATTGTTTGTCATGTGGTAATAAAATGAGGCATTAAATAGTTATTTACTTTTGCTTGACTACTTTTTTTTTATTTATATTAAAATTACTTTTATATACTATTACTTCATTATTATCATTATATTAGGGAGCGTAGTATGTGGTCCTTGTTCTAGTAATCGCAGACCTCTTCCAAAATTTGGCTATACCAAGTAAGTCCTTTTTTTTTTTTGTCTTCTTTTGCATTCGACTTTTTTTCACTAGAAAGTAATAATAGAAAGAAATAAAATAAAATAAACATATATTATTTTTATATAGTCCTGTAAGATGTTGTAATGCTTGTGATACCTTGATTCAAATGCAACAAATGAACTCGGCTCATTTGCACTCCATGCCTTTGAAGCAACTCAAGAGATATATTAGTGCTTATGATTTACCGGCAAAAGGTGCTATTGAGAAAGATGATCTTGTAAAAATAATAATCAACACTCGACCCATTTCCAATGCAAGTGAAGTTTATTATCGTACTCATCGCGCATCGCTTCCTCCAATGCAAGAAAGACAGCAACAACAGCAGACTCAGCAACAGCCCGAAGAGGAAACTTCGTCTTCGTCATCATTTTCTAATTTTATCAATGATATTTTTGGAAGTTCAGGTCATACCAATAATAATAGTAATAATCAAAGGAGACAAGAAGAACAGTCGAGGCGTCAACAACGTCAAAGACAGCAACAGCAACAACAGCAGCAACAACAGCAACAACAACGTCAACAGCAACAAGAATATTTCAGACAACAACAGCAACAGCAGCAAGAATCATATAGACAACAATATGTCAGACAACAACAACAAATGGAAGAGCAAAGAAGACAACAAGAAGCATTGGCTAGACAACAACAACAACAACAACAATATAAACCATCTCCACCTTCTGTTCGTAAAGATGATATGCTTTCATTGGATGATATGATTCGATCCAAAATTGATCCTAGTTCATTATCTGTACGCACACTTAAATCGATTTTGAAAGCTAATTTCGTTGAACAATCGCATGTATTGGAAAAGTCTGATTTAGTTTCCCGTGTAGAACGATTGGCAACTCAACGCAAAAAGGAATTAGCAGATAAAGAAGGAGGAAATACAACTACTTCAGATGATTCTTTATGTCGTATCTGTTTGGATGCTGAACAAAATTGTGTTTTTCTGGATTGTGGTCATATGGTGGCTTGTATGGATTGTGCTAAACAGGTATTAAAAAGAAGAGAGAGAAAGAGAGAGTGGTGTCTGTGTGTGGAAAAGCAAAAAGTATTGGTAATTTCTTTATAAAGGAGAAAGATATAAAAAGAACAAAACGTTTTAATAATGTTCTGTTTTTTATTTTTAGCTCCTATCATCCAAGAATGAATGTCCTATCTGTCGTGAGGCAATTCTAAAACTTGTGCATGTATTCCGCTCATGAATGGATAATTGAATGAATAGATTTATTATTTTTTGGGGGAAAGAACAAACAAGGAGTAATACGCATGAAAAAAAAATTTATCATATTATATAAACACATATCATCTACTCTACTTAAAAAGGAAGTTGTTGTTTTCTTTCTGTTCTAATATAAAAACTTCAGGAGAAAAGAAAAGGATGGAAGGGGATCAGAAAAAAAAAGAAAACAAAAGAAAACAAAACAAAAAACTTCTTACGTATTGTTTGGTTAAATCTATAAGCATGAACAAGATGTATATTATAGAGGCGAAGAGAAGGGGAGAAAAGGCTCAACTCAGCAACAAATTACCCACCAAATCAACCATCGTAAATATATATTTATATACCTACTTTTCTTTATTACTCATACATCCTCGTTTTCTCTTTTATTTTAAAATAATATTAATAAAAAATATAAAAAATATAAACTAAACTTTGCATCACCATGACAACAAGCTTAGCAATCACTTTATTTCTTCTTTCAAGAGTTATAGCACAATGTATTTTTATCGAGTGGTATTCAAGTAGCCACTTATGATTTTAATATCACATCCTCTTGTGATCATGGTCGTGGTGTTTAATAAGTTTGTGTTCAAATGCTTTCAATTACATCTTGTTAGGTGATTGATCCAGAATCGAAGTCAACATTTATTTAAGTCTTACTATGGTGTCAATGTATCCACAGTAATTATTACAGAACATACAGATATATCTAAAAAAGTACCCACCGTCTGTTACATATAAAAATCAATGGAAAGTTCTTTTGGTAACATTCATATAATTTTCTTATAGCCGAAACGTGTCAGCTCTGAGTAATTATGGATTTGTATTTGAATCCATAGAAATAAGAAAAAAAAAACATCACTATTCTTATTACTATGGGCTCATATACTTCATCTGTATTTCCAAATACTCTAACAAATTATTTTCTTCATCATTATCAACTAGTAATTCTTTATTGTCATTATCAATTTCGAATAGTGTATCCTAGCAGCGACAAATACGAACTGATTGCGGTGTTGTTTTCAAACTTGTCGGGTTGATACTATAAATAATTATTTATCTATTTTATTTTCTATATTCTTCTTGTTATAATATTATATCTTATGTCATAATCTACGTGGTTAGTTTAAATTTTTTTTTTAGCGTACTTTTTTATTTATTTTATATATAATAAAACTCCCTTGATCCCTTTTTCCCTGGTTTCTTTTTTAACTCAAACAGACCAAAAGAAGAAGAAAAAAATAAACATGACAGCTACTGAATATAATCATCTTCCCAAACAATTAAAAAACCATTACATTTTGGCTCGTCATGGTTTCTCTTTAGCCAACAATGATAAACTTATTTGCTCCAATCCCGATATTGCCATTCCTGAAGTAGGTGGACCAAGAAATACAGGTTATGGTTTACATGAAATTGGTATTGAACAAGTTGAAGCGTCTGCTAAAACTTTAGCTGAACACCTTGGTGATAAAAAGAATCAAGTCAAGGTCTATTGTTCTCCTTTCCTTCGTACAAAAATGACTGCTCAAATTTTTTCCAAGGGACTTGGTGTTACTGCTGAACCTACCCCTAATATGGCATTGCGTGAACGGTTTTATGGTAAATTAGATATGACAAGTGATGAAAATTACAAGTTATGTTGGATTGATGATAATGCTGCCCCTGATCATGGTGAACATAGTCAATATGGTATTGAATCAACAAGTAGTGTGGTAGATCGAACAACTAAATTTATTGTTGAAGAAATTGAAGCCAATATGGAAGGTCAAACTGTTTTACTTGTAGCTCATGGTGATGTAGTTCAATGTATGATGACAGCTTTTAGACATATTGAAGCTTGGCGTCATCGTGAATTGAAACATGTGGATACTGCCAATTGGCGTGATATGGTACAAGAACAACAAGAACAAGAATAAGAATTATAATTTATTATTTTCTTCTTCTTCATTATTGTTATTATCAAGGGATTGTAAAAGTGCAGTAGACATAACACTATATATTTTAGAACATCCATCAATACATTGTTCGATAGCCTATAGATCAAAAAATAGAAGTAAATTTGTATTTCCCATTAATATGATGTTTATTATAATAAATTTATTCTGTTTATTATTACTATTACTGACCTGAGATGTGGTTGCTGCTTCGGATATACCAGATTGTAAAATATGAGTTACTTCGTTTAATGATGGCATATAAGATACTACCATATTACCATCTTTTTGTTGTTCTTCTAATTCTGTACCATCCATAATGATTTGTTTCTTAGAAAGCACCTGTTTTTAATCAATATTACAAATATTTATATATATATATATATATATATAAGCATATATATTTGAGTGAAATTAAGTTATAAGTATAAAATTCTTACTATCTTTTATATGTAAAACAATTTTTTTTTTATATTAAAGTCTCTTACCGCTGAACATGCAGTGACTTGATCCAACATCTCAATACCAGCATCTGCTAAAGCTGTACTTGCTGCAACAATAGCTGCTGCTAAACAAGAGCTTGTACCATCATTTTCTAATACGTTGACATAGATATCAATTGCTGATTTGGGTAACAATTCCAATCGAACAGCAGGTGCAAGTGCTTGAACTAATACTTGTGAATAACCTTTTTCTTCTGAATCACGCATATGAGCGCGTCGTTTGGTACAAGAAAATGTTGAAAATTTGAATTCACAGTTAAGTGTACCGTTACTAGAAAATCCTGCTCGTTTCAATTGACGTGGTCCATATCTGTATAAATATATATGTAGAAAATTTATGTATGTTTTTAATATTATGTGTTCAGAATGATCTATGTAATTTTTTTTTTTCCTCTCAAGATCTTCATTATTATTACTTACACTGCACAAACAGCTTTTGTATTACCTACTTCAATGTAAGCTGAACCATTGGCTTGAGTAACTAAACCAGTTTTAAGAACTTTATAAACGCGAATAAAACAGAGTAAAAAAAAAAGTTTTTAGTAGACGTCGTTTGATTTAAAGAAAGTAGATTGAACAATAGAAATAACTATTACTTACAAATGGGTCGTAAATCATCAATTTTACGTTGATCTACTCGTTTACCGTCATTGTTAAGTATAGGTTGTCGTTCGGGTAAATTTTTTAAAAGAGGAGGTACACTTTGTTCTGGTCCGTTAACACGTCGACGATCCATTATTATTATTATTAGTTGACAAGTTTATTTTTTTATGTACAAAAATGAAAAAAAAAAAAAGTGGATTAAGTCGCTGGTTGAACCGAAAAAGTCGCACCCAGCTTTTTTTCGGGTTCTTTCCCTCTCTCTTTAATTATGTCGAACACCGCGTTTGCCCTGCAAGAAGCTGACAACTACATTGGTAATATATTCATCCCTCACACACACATTCCGTGTCTTTCGAAAAAAAAAAAAAAGCGAGCTCATTAATATTTATAGAATTTGTTCTTTATTTCATTTAGATTATGAAACATTCTTATCCGATAGTTTTGATGCTAATAAATATGCGGATAGCATCATTCAGGATGGAGGAGATGCACAAACAGCACTTTCAAAACTAGCGTTTAGTATTGCTAGTATTGATAAACAAATTCAAACTCAAGTATCAAATAATTATGATACATTATTAGGACAAGTACGTGGTATTAGAGAATTAGAAATTGTTTTATCTACTGTCCAAGATAATATCACTGAACTCAAAAGTTCTTTAAATAGGTTAGTAAAGGGGAAGGGAGGGCAGAGGATATATATAAATGTTAACAAATTATTATGATACTGATCTATTATAATTAGGCTATCAGGAAAAATTCGTGATCCATATCAACAATTAAATACATATACGATTCAACTTGAACATTTTCATCAAACAGCTGATTTATTACGTCGTTTACAACGATTTGTTGTTCTCGTTCGTCGACTTGAAAGTCAATTAGATCGAGATATCGCTGCTGCTGCATTAACACTACATGAAATAGGTAAAATAGAAAATAATTGAGTACTAACTATCATAATTTATATAAAGTTAAATCATTATAATAATAACATGAATCAAAATTTACTAGGAATCATATCAAAAGAATCAGATTTTGATGGAATTGATATTGTCACACAAGAACAAGTATTTATTGAAAAAGCAAAAGAACAAATTGAAAATGAAGCAAATACATTGTTAAAAGAAGGCGTTCGACAACAAAACCAAAGTAAAATGGCAGCCGGTCTGCAAATTTTATATAATATGAAACAAATGGAAACTCAAGTACAATCTTTGATTACACATATGTTGGATGATTTAACCAAAGATATTCGTCATGCTGTTGATATGTCTTCTTTACAAAAACAAATGCGAGGTAAATATATACGACTCTCTGTGTTATAATTTAATATTAAAAGAAATACTTGATTAGATAAGTTTTAGTAAAACTTTTGATATTCATACTTTATTATTATTATTATATATGTAGCATCATCATCAGGTCCAGCAGTACGACGTGTTAATAACGAACCTACATTTAGTAATCAAGGTCAATGGCAACAAGCTGTTTGGAAACGAATGGAAACGTTATTTCGATCTATGTCTGATGGATGCATTCAAATTTATGCATTGGAAAAAGTATTGGAAATTAAAAAGGATTCTTTTTTACAAATATCTTATTTAGAACAAGTATTAAAAACATTGGATGCTACTAGTCTAGCAAGTCGATTTTGGCGTACGATGGCAATGAATTTTGAAAAAGAATTACGTGAAGCTACTAAATTATCTGGATTTTTAAGAAATACTTTTGTAAATGAATATGAAAAATTATATCGTTTATTACAAGAATTTTTATCTCAAGTTGCAGTTCATAATGGTATTTCACTTGGTGAATTTTCACAAAGGTAAATAATAATAATAATAGTAATAATAATAAGTGAATATTAAAACTAATTTTTATATTTATAATAGTCCAGAATATATTATCATGCAACGAAGTATTAGTATTTTTGATAGAAAGTCTACCAAAATTACATCAACATCATCACCTACAATAACTAGATCTAAAAGTACCTATACCAAATAAATTATATATTTATATCTTTAACTCCTTTTTATTATTATTATAATGCCTCTCAGAACAGTAGCATTTGTTCAATAGGGTGTCTCAAACATCAGATATTGAAATTCAGCAAATTTTCAATATTTGTGAGGAGCGACTCTGATTGGTCGGTGTACGAATATTCGTACTTTTCAAAAATCGGTGTAAAAAGCATGAATTTCACGAATATTCGTATAAAAAAATATATATTTTTAAGTATAAAGATATTCTATGTTTAAAACTATATCGTTATGAGTCTATATAGCTATTCATGGATTTATATATAAAAAAATACATTAGATGATTATTTTTTATTAGAATGTACATTTTTTTACTATCATTTTTTTAACAAAATCTCATCTTACAGCGAGAGGGTCTCAAAGTTCTTCCAAGCGATTTCTTCTCTGATTGGCTACTTTCAGAATCCGCTGCGAATATCTGTTTGTGAATGTTTGCACAAATTTTGATGTTTGAGACACCCTAATAAGAAAAGTCAGACAAATAACCAAGTATCAGTAAGTTGTTAATATCTCAGTCTTTTCTTATTGCCATTCCATTCCATGGACCACTACGTATATAAATAAAAGCACTTTAAATTAAAATGGAAGTACAAGAATTACTATTTATAATATCATTCTTTTTTCGAACAGTTGACTACGTTAAAAAACAGATTCTATGATACTTGTAGTTTTTATCTTCCTTCCGATTATATACCATTGTTCTTAATTCTAATATATATATAGCATATAATTATTTTATGAGTAGTACTGTAAAAATATACAATATGAGGTAGATACATCATTGGAATATTAGTACTTGTCCCATGAATCTGTTCACAGAAACATGCTTTTTTAAAAAAAAATTATGGGTCTCATACCTTAAAGTCATATCATGCGGTCAATGCGTCAACATCAACATCGATGTTGACTTTTGCAGCTTTGTTTATATTTATCTTTATATCCATATAAATAAAGCAATGAGTAAACTCTATATACGGTGACCACAAATAAATAAGTACTTGCTTTTGTAATTATTATTATTACTGATATAAAGAATCAAAAAGTAACCATTATTACTGATACGTAAACATATTTTTGGTGAATGTGAATTCGTAATAGATTTTTATTGTTGGTTAGTTGGTAAGTTATCTTGGTACGTAAAAAAAAATAACCTATTCATTAATGATAAATTATGTACGTACCATAAATATGATGATCATAGATACTCTCATTATTAATTTCTGATAATAGTATAATCTACACTTGAGACGGGACACATCGGCATAATGTAAACTAAAATACATGTGAAAGTAATCTTGTTTTTTATAAAGGTATCATACCAGTTTGAAGAAAAAAAAAACCACGTGTCCAATCGGAAGCGTGATCCGATTTTTAAGATAAAAAAGAGAATAGTTTTTTTTTTCTTTTCTTACAAAAACGCTAATGTAAGTATAGTTACAAAAAAAAAACATTTATGATTAGTTATAATTGCTTACTTACCACAAAAAATTATAACATTGGTACCAATCGCATTACTAACAACATTGAAGTTTAAGGTCAAAAAGATTCTCAGAACAACGATACACAGATGATAACAACATTCAAGGTCATTAAAATGGAGTACAAATATACTCTTTAAATCTAGCGAATTTGATTTTTGGCGAGTCCGTTGGGTCATGCTCTGACACGGTTAAAAACATGTACAAACAAAGAAGATCGCGACAAAAAGGGTATCAAGAACAAAGAACAAAAAGAAGAACATATACTGGTGATGAAGGAGAAGAAGAAAATGTAAATAATAGTTTAGCTTCCAAGTGTTTTATAAC
>JAEPRB010000252.1:0-56034 GCA_016758965.1 Circinella minor
TTGTCAAAATAAATGTTAAAATAAAACATTCAAAAAAAAGAAAAAAATTAAAAAAAAATTAATTAAAAAAAAAAAGTTTAATTTAAAAAAAAAAAAAAAAAAAAAAAAAAAAAAAAACAGAAAAAAAGGAATTAAAATTACCTTATGCTGCGCCTTATAAACAGTAGCAAAAGAACCTTGACCGATCTTTGAACTAATGATATAATCACCCACTAAATTATCTTGAGAAGGTTGAGTATTTGAATGAACATTATTACTAGAAGAAGAAATATTTTGTGTTTGTATTGGATTGGTTGGCATTGGTTAATATAACAAAGGGAAAAATAATAATAATAATAAAAGTAAGAGAGTGTAAAAAAAAAAAAAAAAAAAAAAAAAAAAAAAAAAAAAAAAAAGAGGAAAAAAAAAAAAAAAAAAAAAAAAAAGAGAGAGAGAGTGAGAGTGAGAGTGAGAGAGAAAGAGAGGGGGGAGAAAAAAAAAAAAAAGAGGTGTTCATGCGATTCCACTGGGTACATCCGATTATAGGTGGAAAACAATTTTGTTTCCGAATTTGGAAAATCATCTTTTTGTATCACGCAATCAAAAAAAAGTATAAAAAAAAAGAGAGAGAGAGAGAGATTAGGGAAAATAGCAACAATTAATTAAGACTGGGGTAAAAAGTAAAGGGTATAAGCGACTAGTAAATGACAACAGTTAAAAATAAACTTGTAGGTTTCGATAATAACTATTTAAACTAGACAATAACACTTATTTATTGTATATCCCCCTGATAATAATGATTGACACTTCTTTGATACTATAGTAAATAATAATAATAGAACTTCTACTAGTTAAAGTGTTAATATTATTCTCATTTAAATTAAACGTAGTAGTTAAATCAGTTCTTTTTTTGTCTAATCTTTCCCCCCCCAGCAGATAAAACTGATACAACATCTGCCGTAATTTTTAAGAAAATGCAGAAGCAAAACAATCTGCTGTGGTTGGTCATTGCTATTAAAAAAAAACAACTCAGAAAAGAAATATATTAGTAGAGCAACTCTCTCATGAAGCCCAGCTTAATTCATATTATTCTTTTTCCTTTTTTTTTTTCCTTTTTTTTTTCCCTTTTATTCTTCTTCTTCTACTCCTTCCCAACTATATATACATTCATACACATAAATGGATAATAACAATTCAAAAATGCCTTCTCTTTGTACTGCTGGTTGTGGTTTTTATGGCAATGAAATGTTTAATAACATGTGTTCAAAATGTTATAAAGCCAATCATTCTGATAAAGGTAAAATTTCCATTTTATTTTCCAAAATTTTATATATACAATATTCTTTTATTCATTGTTAATTAATATATGTATAATAGCTGGTGGTGATGTAAAATCCTCATCTACTTCAACAACTGAATGTTTTATGTCTAATAAAGATGACACCCTTTCAACAATTACATTAACAGATGGTGCCTCTCGTGGAGAAGAAGAAGAAGAAGAAGAAGAAGAAAAAGAACGAGTTTCACGAAAACATGCACGATCACCTTCACCTACTATAAAAGAAAAAGAAATATTTTCTCAAACACTACCATTACCAACTTCTTCAAATACGGACACACCTTCACATTCAACAACAACAACAGCAACAGCATCAAGTGCTTCTACACCATCCACTATTACTACTACTACAACTCCTACAACTACAGTTGCTACTCCTATAAATAATACAAAAGAACGTCCACCACAACTTAATAAAGGTCGATGTTTCCGATGCAGAGTCAAGGTAATCTAATCATATGTAAAATAAAAATAAAAATAAAAAAATAAAAACTAATAATGAAAATGAAATAAATAGGTTCCTTTGGCAAAACAAACCATTAACAAATGTCGTTGTGAATATGTTTTTTGTGATTCACATCGATATCCTGATCGACATGATTGTGATATTGATTTTGGAAAATTAGATAGAGGTAAAAAAAAACATTTATATATAAAACCTCATCTCCTTTATAAAACACTAATTCACTTTTTTTTTTAAAAAAAATTTATATAGATACACTTGCAAAGAATAATCCAAAATTACATGAAAGACCCAAAGGTGGACGCTCATTTCAACGAATTGATAGTTTATAATAAAAAACATAAATAATTCATCCATTTGTTTTTTTAATGTATAATAACTTTGATAATGAGCTGATTATTTAAATTTTATGAATATAGATGATGAGATAGATAGTTTATTAATTTGAGGGTGTATTAGGAAAAAGGAGGTAATAGGTAAAGGAAAAGGAGGGGGGGGAGAGGGGCGGAGGGTAAAGAGAAGTTATATTTTTCGAGTTCTACATTATACTAGATCACATGCACATATCGACATACTTATATTCTTTTTCTCAAGATACCTGTGGTCTTTATATTCATGAATGGTAAATATTTTTATATATCAGTAGGTCAAAAATTATTTTTTATCTAGAATATGCATACGTACGGATTATATAAAAAAAAAATCTTTCAAAGGAATTAAAAGATTTGTAAAACGAAAAGCAAATGGTTTAGTGATTTATCCGAATTATTTATTACCAGTACAACTGTTGTGTAATTCTTCTGCATGGGGAAATTATATAGAAAATATTTTTCTCATCCAAACAACATTCCTCCTCCTTTTGTTCTTCCCCCCCCCTTTTTACTCCACTTCCGAGAATACAACGCCGACAATTAGGGGGTGGGGTAGATTTTTGCAACGCATGAGCAAGTTGTTCACGTTGCACAGTATATTACCTTAATAATAGAATTGTTTATTTGGAAGAAGAATCAATGTAATTATAGTTCCTTCTTCGTCCCCCACAACAGTGAATGTTTATAATAATAATTAGATTGAGTTAACTAGGTCACCTTGTTATAGGAACATATTAACTCGAAACTTTAATTGTCTTTGAGTAGGTTTATATACAAGTTTGAATAGTGACACGTAATATAAGGTGTAGTCTTACAGATCTTCTTTAGTTTTATATTCTGTATCACAATACGTATATACACTATTTTGTTGTTGATATAATGTCATAGTGTATGTATGTCTTTTATGAAGTAGCTGATGAAACCAAAGTATAATTCATAATGATTTAACTATTAAAAACCAAACTTTATTTGCATTTTTTTTACGTGCGTAGATATTTTGATGAGATCAGGGTGATATTTTAAGAACGGGGAGGTTTATTTTTAAATTGCCTATATCATTTTATAATTTTACATGTACATTATTTAAAATCATATTTCCTAATAATAATAATAATAATACAGAATAATATAATAATATGTGTATATAACTATCTCACTAATAGAAAGATAGGATACTATACATCATTTATAGAAATTTCAATATGTTTCAGTTTTGCATAATTCAAAACTGTTTCTGTAATAAGTGGACAAGTAGAAATAAGAATACTTTTAAGATGAATGGCTCTATCCATCAAAATGATTAAACCATAATCAGTTATATTTTCAAGTACTTCAAGCTTAAGATGGGTAAGACTTTTAAGTTGATCAGCAAGTTGAATCAAATGATCATCATCGACAATGTCAAGACCACCAAGACGAAGATCTGTCATTTTTTCAGAGAGCTTTCTGATAAATACATTTAATCCTTCGGGTGAAATTCCGGATGATCGACTCACCATTTCAATATTGGTAATGGATTTAATATTGGATATAGTGTTCAACATTTGATCCGTCAGAAAGTTAGTGGCATCCCATAAACGGAGTGTTTCAAGTGTTTTAGTATAGGCGATGTTTTTATTTTTTGATAATGATGCTGATTGTGTTGACATGACAGTATAATGTTGAAATAATTCAAGTAAAGCCGTATGATCATCATTTGTTTTATTGGTGGGTAACATCAATCTTAACGTTTGTTGAGGTCGTCGTGCTGCAATTAAATGATCAATAAATCGAGGTAGATTTTTTTGAATGCAGACATCAAGTGTTGTTAATGCATGATAATCAGGAATGTATTGTAATAATGATTCTGCTACTGGGTGAGTTCCATCATAATCAATTGACAAGTTTTTCAAATGGGTCATTTTTTTCAAATGGGTGGTGTCGTAGGGAAGAATGGATTGATCCGACGGTTGAGTAATGGTAGACCAATCTCCAATATTAATGGTATCCATTGTAGATGCGTTATTGAGTATGAGTGACATAATAGGACGATAATCAAATCGAGGTTGATTACTTATGGAATAACCCGAGAAATAGAATTTTCGTAATCCATCATTTTTATCACCTATTTCATTCTTGTCCAATTCCACCACTTCTTCTATACCATAATTATACGCGATAATCCGTAGATTTGGACAGTAAAGATCCAAAAGGTCCACAAAATCATCCATACATATCTGTAAAGCTAAACGGCGTAATTGACTACAGTGTTGTAATAATGGTTCAATCATACGTCTATGGATCGGGTGAAGTTGTAAATCCAAATCCTTCAAAGGATATCCTTGACTCCTATCATTAAAAGAAGACATGGAAGAAAAGTCACCCATTAAATCCAATTCTAAGTCTGGTACTTTGTACACCAATCGAATAAGATGTGGAAGTATAATAAGTAAATCACTTATTTTGATCATCTTGGGAGATATCATCATATTTGAAGAGACGAGATCCAATTTTAATTCAGTTAAACTATTTTGAATGTGTCGAAATCCATCTGTTATCAATAAATTCCAATCCTCTATTATCATAAACTCTAACATTTTTGCTATAAAAATGAAAAATAATAAAAATTTACTCAAGTATTGAGTTAATAGCTTCTTCTTTTTTTTTTTTTGACTCATTTTTATATATTAATCCATTGAGGAAAGGGGAAGAAATTCTGATATATATACCTGTTATTCGTAGCGACTTTATATTATGAAAAGTTCCATTGGTCATTTCCTGTATGAGCCTTGAACAAGTTATCTTTCCTACCGTATCCATACTGAGGTAACGTACATGAGGTGCAATATCAGGTATCATAGATTCTATCTGTGCCTCAAGCATAAAATTATTATTATTGATATTCATCGTATACCATGCCATTGGACATGCCAATAAGATCTCACACCATTTTTTACAAGTTTCCAAACATTCCGACTTTGACTCCTTGTTCAATTGAGCCAAAATAGAAAATGATAATTCCTTTGGTAACATGGATATAAAATCGACCCGTTTTTCATATTGTTCAATAGCTGTATTTTTTCTTTGGATAAGATTTTGATATTGTTCCTGTTGCCGGTGATAAATACTATTTGTACCATGACTATCATTTTTTAAAGGAAGAGTGGGAAAACAATTTTTTAAGGCTGTTTCATATGTTTTGATAGCTTCCTTTTGTTTTCCTTGTATTGTATATAGATTGCCTAAACGAAGGTAACTCAGTGGTAAACTGGGAGCAATGGAAACCATATGTTTTGCATCACAAATGGCTGCTTCATAGTTATATATCTTGCATAAAGCATGGATGCGATAATCAAGTACAGAAAATAGTAATGACTGGTTGATTTGGTTCATGGTGAAGGAAGCAAATTCGACGGCGTTTTTATAGTCATGTTCGTCTACTGCTTTACTGATCTTGGAAAAGGAAGAAATGACTGGATCGACGTTAAATTGATAAAGTGATGATGAAGAAGTTGATAAGATAGTAGTGGACAATGTCATTGTTAAAAGAGAAGCTCTCTATACAGAAAAAAAAAGTGTGGTTACTAAAGCGTGTAACTAATATATATATATATATATATATCAAAGAGAGTGAAAAGGTTTCTGCGTTTTTAAGAAAATTTGGGGGGGGGGGAAGAAGATCCAATTTTTTTTGGTTCCATCAGATATAAAATTTGAGATCAATATAATTCTTGGTACGTACTCAAGTATAATTTTTGTTTGATCAGTGATTATTAACTCGATAAATTTAATTATGTACATTGCTTTACATAGCAGTTATATACTTATGAAGTATCAATTTTATTGGGTTCAGTTATCTGTTTACAACTCTTTGTAAAAAAAGACATTTCCTCAGCACCTTTTTAACCCCAAAGCCCGCGTCGTCTGTTCAGCAGGTTCGGAAACGAATTTTGTTTTTGTTTTTTTAACTTTTCAAAAAGAAAAAACAAAAAGTATTTCTTATACCAAAATAATAATAATAAAAAAAATGTTGCGACATTCATTAATTCGATCATTCCATACTTCTCCTGTACGAGCAGCCAGTGGATTCAGTCGTTTCAACCCATGGGCTAAACAATCAACAGTTCCACCTACACCTACTCAATCAACCACTGAACAATCGAAACCAGAAATCTCCCTTAATGTCAACCATTATGAAGAAGAAGTAGAAAGTTTATCGTAAGTTAGGGACCGTATAAAATATATATATATATATATTTTCCTACATGTATTCGACAACAACAAAAAAAAAGTATTCTGATTAGTATGGGTGTGTGATATTATTCCCTTTATTTTTTTTTTAGCTGGTTAAATCAAAGTGAACAAAGTGTAGAAGATATTCAAAAGACTGTTCAAAATATTGTTATTGATAACGTTTCTGATGTTACTGAATCCAGCTGGCAGGATGTCCGATTCGACTCTGCTGATACTAAATTCAAGGTAATATATATATATATATATATATATATAAACTTTTTTTTTTTGAATATCATCAATGACAATAAAAAAAAAACTAATATGCCTTTGCTATGTCTAATATTTTATCAGGTTATCAAGGAAAGCATTAAGCAAACTGGTAAAGAAGTTTCTAATGTCGAATTAACTAATATTCAAACTGGAGCAGATTTACTTGCACACTTTACCAAATCAAAAGAATCAGTATCATCTTCACCACTTGGTTCTGTTCGACGTTTCTTTAATGATAATGCCGATTCACTTCCACCCAACCTTGTTTTCCGTCAATAAATTATTATTGTAATTATATAGAAGTACATAGCCATCCATTCTAACCCTACCACTTCATACAAACATCATCGCTCATCAATTTATAATATAATAAAACAATATATATATATATATATACACATATAAGAGATTTATATAAAAATAGAAGAAAAGAGAAAAGCGAAATTATTTAGTTTTATTAATACCATTATTACTATTGTTATGAAGAACGTAAACATTCACTTGCATATTTGAATATTAATAACTTTGCTTCATCCGATTTGACAGCCTCCATAGCATAATCACGGGTATTTTCCAATTGTTTAACAAAGACAACATGTAAACGTTGTGAACAAACCCACATACTTATTTGTGTAAGGAACATTAAATTGATCCAAGCAAATGCAGAATTACGTATGGTACCACTATTATATACCTTTTTTGTAATTGCAGGCGGTGTAGGATCCATACCCAATGCACTTAGATAAAGTCTTCGTACAAAGTCAATATAAACACTGCCTTGGGTCGATAAAGGTGGTACGTCTGATAAATCAAATGCTGCTTCCATAGGCAATGCAACCAATCGTGCTGCTTCTTGCATATCATCATGTGAACTTGCCATGGAGAGACCCATATTATGTGCTGATCGATAGGCTAACAGGAATCGATGATTGAGAGAAAGTCGACGGGTATATGATTGTAATCGTTTTGTTGCTCCAACACGATCCCCCATTTGAGTTTCCAAATAAGCTGCCATGTCATAGATTTCAGGTTGAAGTGCTTCAATATCAAGTCCATTTCGTAATAATGTCAATGTGCCTGCCCTCTTGTAACATTCACAATGAGGTAATAAATTTAATAGTGTCTGCCATACCCCCATAAGTAAAGGTCGTTTTGCTCCATTGCTTCTTGCTTTTTTACTGAAATGACGAAGCATTGAAAGTAATATATTAATTGAACTAAGCTGTTCAGATCGAGATAATGGTACCTGAGCTGCTGTCATAGACCAATCGATAGTAAACATGGGCTTGACAGTGGATGGCTTTCCATTAGTGAGAATACTGGCGTACCAATGACGGCAAATGGAATCAGGCATACGTCGAAACAATAAATAATACAAGACGGTCATCCACACAACGTAAATATCATGATCATCCAAGTTTAACGTTTCGAGTGAAAACATATCTACTTTATCGTTCTTGATGAATGATTCTTTTTTCCTCGTCAAAAGATAAAGTACATAATCCAACCCGAAAAATCGTAATGTTCTCATCATGATTTCTGTCGTGATACCTGATATCGCCTTGGCTTGTGCTATATTTTTTTGTTTTTTGTTTTTTTGTTTTTTTTATGTAAAAAAAAAAAAAGGTGTTTAATTGTTCCCTTTTTTTTTTTCTGTATTTCTTTAAAAAAATCAATAAATCATCAAATTAAAAAATTACTTTACCTGGTTTTTGTGTAGAAGCTCGAGATTTTGCTAGTTCATATAATAAGCCTTCAATAGTAGTTTCTTGTTGTTGTTGATTTCCCGTACTAGCAACTGCCCGTACTCTGTTCCATATCACATCTGCTGCAAGGGGTATAATATCATGAATGGAAGACATATCATTCATAAATTCTCGACTTGTTGGTCCATGACAATATAATGATAATTCAGCAAATAGTCCCCATAAAAGCTCAGTATCCGGATGTGTTTTAGCTGCTTCTTGTGCTAATTGTTTTGCTTTCGAAAATGAAGGGTTACCATAGGCTTTCGTCATTTGAATTTCTATAACATCGGATGGTAAGCTAGCAACAATTCCTTCAAGCGCTTTTTGAATGGAAGATGGCAAAGTATGAAAATTTCGGTGATTCCGTTGAATAATATTGTACAGCAGGCTATCAAACGCAAGATCATTTTCAGTTGTTTCTTGCTATATATATATATATAGATACCATGGAGGAAACATAAAATTAGATCACAATTTCTGTAGAATAGTATTGATGTTATATCCAAAATTGGGGATATTCTAATTATTATATTACCTTATGACTTGGAAGTGAAGAAGGGATATTTGTCGACATGGATGATACATCAGTATTCTAAATAATGCAGGGAAAAAACAATCATATTAGACCACAGATCTGAATAAATAAATGCTAATAATTATCACAACTTTTCCTTTTTTTTTTTTTTTTTTTTTTTTTTTTACCTGTGGTACAGAACTTGAAGCTTTTCTTAACAAAACAGAATCCAACGCCAATGTGAATTCATCCACTGTAATTAATCGAGAGGGTCGTGGGGGTAACCGTGCTACTGTATTTGAAGATTGTCCTGGGTTTGGATCAGACTGAAACCGGATTTTAATAAATTCTTCGAGTTCAGAAAGATACGTTCCCAACTTCATTGTATCTGCAATTGGGTAAACTTCATTTTCAGTCGGTGGTGAATGTGTATAGGTTCTTTTCGGCGGTGGCGGTGATGGGGCTTGTTTCTGAGAAGACGGAAGAGGAGGTGGTGGTGGTGGCGGTGGCGGTGGAGGTGGAAGTTGTGATGGTGGCGGCGGCGGTGGTGGCGGTGGAGGAGGAGGTGTAGCGCGAGGTTTATGAATATGTATAGGTTGTAACTGGTTTACATCAGGAAACCGATGTCGTGGTAATGGTGGAAAATGAGATAATGGTGGTTGTAGTGGTTGTTGCTGATGAAGTGGAGGTCGAATTGACGTTAATGGTTCATTATTATGATACATAAGCTGTAATTGAGGTAAGGGTACTGGAGGTGGATACCTATATCCACTATGCTGTTGTTGACGTTTATTTGGCGAACCCATTGGAATATCATTTAGATCGTAATCATTAGGCCTCTTGCTCTTTTCATTTGAATAGTCATATTTGGGTCTCGAAGGTGATGATGAAATTGTCGTCGCTGGTGTTGATTTTGCTGCTATAGACTCTTTGAATTTTTTGTTCTTGGTTGCTGATATCCGTATTTGTAATCCCATTGCTTTTAGATTATAATCACTCTTGGATTTTTCTAATTCCTTTAATTTTGAATCATGTTTTTCAATAGCTTGACGTAAATCTTCCATTTGTCGTTCAATTTCAGATAACACTGCCATATTTGCAATACTATCATCCATCTCATAGTCATCCTCCTCGCTCTCCTCCTCTTCCTTCTCCTCTTCTTCGTCTTCATCAAAGGAGTTCATATTATTATCGTATGTTGATCCATTATTATTGCCAACATTAGCTGCCTTTTCCTGTTGTTTTTTTTCCTCAATGGCTGCTGCAAGTTCTGCTTTGTTTTCATCTATTTCTTTATCCATTGCGTCAATCGATCGTTTCAATTCGGCAGCATCCTTCGTTTCAACAGGTGATACATAATTATCATCGATAGTGGCTACTCCTAGAGCTGTTGTCATCGTTCCTTCTTTTCTTGCCGCTGTTGTCGTTGAAATTGTTGTTTCTGGTATATGTTGTTTCTGTTGTCGTTGTTGTACAGGGAGTGAACTTTGCTGTACAATTTGACGTTCAAGTTCTTGTTTTTTCGCTTTTGCTTGTTCACGTTGTGCAATCAACAATTTAAGTTTCTCAATTTCTAGTTGTTTTGATACTACCAAATGACTTGACGGTCGAGGAGACGAAACAAAAGTCGTACTATTTATAGTTTGTGGTGTACTTGCCCCAGTAGAAGCATTGACAATGGGAGAGTCGCGTGGTGACATTACTCCATTATTAGCGACTGGGAATGGACCATATAATTCTTCAATACTTTCCCGACTAGAACTGCTGTTTCCGTCGTCTGAGGTACTACCGTCTTTATTATTGCTGTTCTTACTGTTATCACTCATAGTTGAATCAGAATCACTGTTAAGATCAATTAGATACGGAAAACCTGGATCTACAGCTAATGGTCCATCGATTATTAACTGAGGTGTCATGTCAATATCTAATTGTTCTTGTACTGGTTGCTGTTGTTGAGGTTGAGGCGGATAATACCATTCGTTTTGTGACATCATGGCTTGCTGTTGAGATTGTTGGTACAATGAATCTTGTTGTGATTGCTGATATTGTTGTTGTTGTTGTTGTTGTTGTTGGGCTAAATGTTGATATTGTTGGTAAGACGAATCGTTTTGCATCCACTGTGTTGTAGGATCTTGTGTAGTATGTGATATCGAATCGTCATACTGTTGTTGTTGTTGTTGTTGTTGTTGTTGTTGTTGGGGTGATATTAATTCAGATGCAAATAATGAATTTGCTTTCGTACTAGAAGAAGAAACAACTCCAAGTTCCTCATCACTATCAGAAATATCCATATCACTAACGTCTGATGCTTGTGACATGGTGTATATGTATATACTAATGACAGGGCAGATCAAAAAGAATACTTTTTTTTTTTCGTTTCGGAGAGAGAGAGCGGTGTATCAAGAACAAAAAAAAAAATAAAAAAAAAATATTGATTGGTAACTTTGTTGACGTACGAAAAGCAAAAAAACCAGGAACTTGACTGCATATATTTTGAGTTATACAAGAAATAAAAAATGTTTTGACAATCCACCTGTTTTCTTTATACACTAGCAACATTTTTGCATTTTGAATTTATGTAACTTATGATAATAAGGTTTTTTTTTTTCAATACTACTACTGGTACTAATAAGGGTCATTTATATATATATATACATTCTGTGAAACTTGCTATACAAAAAAGAAAGAAAAGAGGAAAGAGGGGAACCGGTTTTTTTGGTAACGTCAGTGTGGGTGTGTTTGTATACATGGGGAAATAAAGAGAAGAGGTAGGGAAAAAGGAAATTTTTTACAGTGAAAAAAAAAACAGTAATTTTTGTTGTTGTTGCTGTTGTTGGCATGGTAATAATGATTATTGTTAACGTGCTTCACCACCAATGCCACCCAGTTCAAAATAAGTATTTTGGAAACCAGGTAAAACTTCATCAAATTCTTCAATCACCGTTTCTGGTTCATTCCACGCTCCGTTAATGAAATTCATACATGCTTTTCCACCTGGTGCAACTCGAAAACCTGGGCTCAAATTCGTTACTCCTTTACTATTAACATATCGTTTGATTTGACGCCAGGGTCGTTCATGAAAACTCTGTTGTTGGTTATCATTATTCGATGCTTCTTGCATCTCCATGAACCCATTTTTATCTGTTATTTTCATCAAGTTGGCATGAACAAAGAGTGGATGGATCTCATCATTATCCGAATATTGTAACATAGTATGTCCGCAAAAAGTTTCCACTTCAAGCCCACCCATACCCAAAAATGTTTCTGTCATATAGTAAGGAACTCCAAGAGCCTAATAATGACATAAGGGAATGTTAATCAACATATCAACCTTTCCACATCCTAATTATTTGCTGAAAAACGTATCATTATTAAAATTGATATGAATGACTTACTTTCCATGCATATTTAAAAGTATCCTTGTCACCATTAAGAAACTGGAAATATAAGTCACTATGTTCTTGCATATACCAAGCTAATTGTAATGGCAACCATGATTTGGTTTTATCAATCACCATCTGACCAGACTTTATACGTATCATATTATAAATTTAAATATAAATAGTTAGTGTTGCTTTACTAATTATGGAACGCAGTTTCTCATTGCATGTATTATATAATACGCGAATAGCGCAAAAAATGAGAAACTAAAAATATGCGCACTAAGAATTTTCTTTTTTTCTAGTCAATTTTTCTTTTTTGGCTTTACCTCTTGCTCCCATTCGTCTTTACAACTTATATCAAGCACTTCAAAAATTTTGTTTTCTGTGTGTGTTTTCCTATATAATTTTTTTTGTTAATATGATTTATTTGTTTATTTTTCTAATCATAATCCTATTATCACTACTACTTACCAAAAATCAGGCCAAAACATGGCACCAGTTGCTTTGAATGCACTCGTTTCAAAAAGGAACGACGGATTACGAGTAGGTGTATTATCTGAATCCAAATAAAGAACCTGTTCAAAATTTGCATTAATAATAGCAGCAGCTTTAATTTGAAATCTACATCGAAAATAAATATAATATTCATATCAGCATTAAATTTTTGTTGTTGTTGTCGTTGATGATGATGATGGAGTTAATGATGATATTATCATAACAGAAGAAAAAAAAGGGTACTCACTGTTTTTCTGTATCGCGGCGATATTGCATGGGACGTGGTAAAAAAGATTCAGACAAGTCGCGTGGTACAGCACCTAGTTCATTTAGAGCCTCTACAGTTGCATCGGATGGTAATTCGTCCGGAAGATGCCATATTTCTACTGGCAAATGACAATCCTGATGCCGTAACATTTTTACTGACGTCAATGCACGTTCAAAAGTATCTCTATTGCCCGCCACCATAACGACACCTCGTGTTTGTTGATAATCGGGCTGGTCCGGTAATCCGTCACTCTTCATAAATGATTTCCAATTTTCTTGATACGCAGTAACAGATTCATTATCAAGGCGACGCCAAAAATTTAAATGAGCGTTCGTATGATTGGGATCTGCGTTACGGTTCACTGATTCTGCGCTATTGCCATGACACTGAGGTTCATTTTTTTCTACCACTTCTTCATCATCTTTGACATCTTCAGATGGTTGTTCTTCCTGTGGTGGTGACTGAGGAGGAATATCAGCAAAGGGTTTTTGCTCTTTAACACCCTTGCTGTTCTTATCATGGTTTTTGAATACATTCAATGTAAAATAGCCCTCATCACCATCAGGATCATTTTGTTTTGAAAATATCATAGAATTGTGAAGTATATAAAATATGAAAATATAGGTGAATAAAAATATTCCAATAAAGAATGTACGTTTTCGTGTAGCGCTCATAGAGATAATAATAATATATATATAAAAGAAAGGAGAAGATAAGAAGAAAAAAAGAGAAAGAGAAACGATCACGGATGATCAACAATACAAAAATAAATAAAAATAAAAAGAGGGAAGATCTCGAACACTGGTCGACAGATGACATTAAAAAAAAGGGATCGACGGTTATGTTTCACAAAAAGATAACTAGCAAATAAGTCTAAAAGCCTTGGCGTACATTTTTTATTTTAATTGGGATAATATTTACAACTTTTTTTTTGCAATTAAAAGATTTCTTTAATAATTCAGATATATTATTAGAAAATAAAAAGCAAGGGTTTTCCCCTTTTTACTTTTATGAAGATTTAGGTGGTTCTTCCATCTCCTTCCAAATCTTTTCTAACTTTGCACGTTTAGCTGCGGCCTTGGCCTTATTTTCTGCTCGAAGAATAAGAAACTATGGGATTTTGTTTGAGGAGTGTTAATAAATGGATGCCTTTTTTTTTTTTTTTTAGCTCAGAAAAAAATAAATAAACAGGCCTTCACAACTTATAATAATTATTTACCTCTTCTTTCAGGCACTCGTCTAACTGTTTCTTTGTATCATTACAAGCTCCGGTAAAACGATTCATTAAACCAGCATTATGACATTCGTCAAGTGCTTGAATTGCTTTGAGACAACCTTCATGCTTATGTTCTGCTAATGGTGGATGCATTTTTTCGAATAATTATGTGTATGACGTTTGAAATGAATTAACAACAGAGAAAAAAAAAACTGGACTAGGTCCCAATAAACATACGATACTAAAAACTCAGCTGCTTTTCCTTTCGGACCATTAGTTCAACCGTTCACTATAAAAAAAAAAGTGAAACCGTGGTTACTGAGAAGCTTTCTTTTTTTTTTTTAATTTATTTATAACATTTTTCCCTTACAACGGCTAAAATATTTATTAATTATGATTTTAATAAAGTCATTTATTCACGAGAAGCCTATTTGGAAACATTTCACATTGTATAGTTTAGTTATATAACTATTTGTATTGATATGAAATATATTACTAAATAGAATAATTCTGTATTTACCTGGTAACATCCAGTATAATAACCACTATAATACCATGCCATAAGTAGATTACTGAAATCTATTTTATTTATAACACCCCCCACCCAAAATGTTAGGTACTTTTTTTTTAGGTTAAAGTTTCTTAAATGTTCTATCATTCCTTACCAGAATCTCCTTGATTATTATTACTATTATTACTATTGTTACTATTGTTACTATTGCTGCTATTCATGGTAGAAAATTGTTGTGCTAATGGTGTGGGTGGGGGTGGTGGATGAAATGAATCATTGTTGCTTGTGTTCCCATTACTGTTATCCTTCTTGGGTTTATCTTGTTTCAACTTTTTTTGATGACGTCTGGATGAAAAAATAATAATATTGACAACATTTATAAGACATAATATTAAAATTAATCAGGTGCACCACTTATTTCTACTACCTTTCTTTTTCTCGCTCATCCTTTTCGTTACGCGAACTTGTAAATGGGGGTAGATCGTTTGAGATCCCTTGTGATAACTTTAATTGCCCAAAAAAAAAGAAGCTTAATTGTTAATTATTATTACTATTCAAATGTGTAAACCATTAAAAAAAACGCTTACTCTGTATTCTTCCATTGCAGTATCCCAGTGTTCTATTAGCTCGCTGTCATCCCACACTTCTTCATTCTATAGATTTAAATCACATGAACTATATTTAGTTCACGATTGCTCTTCTTTTCTTTTTCTATTGTTTGAATATTTATTATAGTGGTCGATTCTGTATATATATATATATATATATATATACCTGAGAATCACCGGCAGAGTAAATAACATCTCCAACTTGAGGTTCCCAGCTCATTTCATATGTGTTTAGAAAAAAAAAACAAGGAAAAACGATCGCAAGAGATACTTGCAGACAAAAAAAAAAGAAAAAAATCTCGAGTAACCTCGCGACCGGTCAATAAATTTATTATGCAGAAAATGTTCAAATTAATAAATTTTATTTCTTTCTATTGTTTTATTGCTTTAATATAAGAAAACGATAGTTTATAAGTCTAATTGCTTAGAATCAGGTTTATAAAATACAATATTCAAATTCTCTTATAGTAGGAACCCTCTCTCAACAAAGTACAAAAAATAATTGTAGTAGATAAACTCATTTTTTGTTATCTATATTTATATCCGTTGTTAAATAATTTACATATTGTACTACCGTCACCACTCACTATAACGATATTGGATATACGTTAAAATTTAACATTTATTAAATGGAAGACTAAGATGAGATATTGGGTATAACGCTATTTCGATATAACGATCGGGTTTTGGGGTTTAAGACTGACTAAGTGGGGAAATACCGCTAATTTTATATAAGGATATCCGATAGGGTTTTAGCAAAAATATCATTATATCATAACACAAAAATAAGTTTCTTTCATGGATTTAGTATATTATGAAAATATTTATACTTTTTCGCTTTAAAGGTGATGATCTTTTCATCATTTATATATTTTATTTATGTGATGAATGGAATATTACAAATTTAAGAAGATGTAAAAATAACGAAAATTATTTATAAAAAAGTATTTTTTTTGTAGGAGAGTAAAGAGTTTATTGATAAAGAAGGTATATGTCGGCCATAACTCCAAAAAAAAAGTTACGTTTCCAAGAGAGATTACAAAGAGATGCCACAAAAAAGTGACTCTCGATCTCTCTTGAAAAATCACTGGCCTTGGTAGAAACTCTCAGTTTCGCCCGAGGGCAAGACTGATTGTTTCTTGAAGTACTATCAGTGGTCACGGAAGCAATTTCCATAGCACTTCTTGTCGCCTTGCTACCTATAACGCACTAAGTGGCCATGCATTAGTACTTGGTCTTCACAAGGCTAAAAAGTAGTGACCGGGGTTCGGAACGCTCAGTTTTGCCACGCCAAGCAAGGTTGATCCCTTCCTAAAGTAACTAACAGTGGGCACAAAAGCAATATCGCTAGCACTTTGTTACCTCGCTACCTATAACGCACTCAAGTGGGCATCCAAATGTACTCGGTAAATCACAAGGCCAAAAAAATCCAAAAGTCCTCTGGGTAATCGTCCCAGTCGAGCTTGCCAGAACTTTTATACCGGACAGGCAGCCAAGCATCCTCCCGGCGGCCCTACAATCCAACACTGACCCAAAGACGTGAAACAATAAAATAATTCTTTCAATAATACCACTTACCTTTAAAAACTTTACCCAAGGAGTGGTAAAGTATCCACTTGATAGACCTATAATCCAACTCTGACCCAAAGACATGTGTAGCACCATAGTTTAATTATTCCCAATGTTACACAGAAACATTTTTTTGACTTGCTTAAAAAAAAAACTGGGAGTGGTTTGATCTTTTTCAAGAATTGTATTTGTGATTCATGAATATATCATCAATCAGCTCGAGTCAAATTTTAGTTGAGTTTCCTCATGCATTCATAGAAAATCCGTTATTGGTTGATGATAACTCTATCCAATAAAGAAATAGTTACAATACAAAAAAAGTTATTTTGTTGGGTTGAATATCTTTTTAGTATCGTATCAAGTTGGATAATCAAATCTGTATACTGTATATAAGGTAGCAGTTTTAATAGAATAATCACCATCATTATTGCATTTGAAAAGGGTATCATATCGAGTGGACATATTTATACTTTAAAAAAGGAAATAATGCTGATTGCTGGATATTTTTTAGTCTTCTAATTTTGGGCTTTGAACTTTTTTTGTCAAGAATTTAATGACTTGAGCATTTAATTTATCTCAACAAAATAAAAATAAAAAACAGTGCTTGCCTGCTTCTGTTTCGTCTTTATAGAAACAAGACTTTGTTTTTCGCCCACTACGCAATCCTAACTTGTTCTTTACCATTTTGCATGGCTTTGTAAACAATGTGTAGATATTAGTTTTTGGTGTTTGGCAAGCTACTCAAGTTTTTTTCTTATAAGGCATTAGCATTGATTAGATATGATAATGTGGTTGCAATTCGATTACGTAGAAATAATAAGACAAGAGATAAAACTGTGTAAAAAAAATAGCTTTGCTCTTATTATATTTTACAACTTGTTTATATTATGAAGCACATAAGATATAATGATGTACTAAAGCTTTTTTCCCTTCTTTTTATGAGACATATTAGATACACATTGAGGTCGAGTATATATGGATAGCACTTTACTCGATCATTAGAAATCAGATCAAGAATTCGCTATAAGGATAATTCGATATAACGATGCCCTTTTGGTCTCACGAAGGGTTATTGTTATATCGAGCGGTGACGGTATATAGAAAATAGAGTAATTTGATACCATGAAAGCCATGAAAGAGGAACAAGTAATCAGAGATGTGACGCTTGCAAACGGACAAAAAAGTCCGCTTTTGCATCACTTGAAATCAATCAAAAAGTTCTTCGAAAATGTGACAACAATTATAATGCGAAAATAAGATATGATAGTGATATAACAGATAAAGATTTATTATAATAAAGACTACATATATTTATATCCTTCCAAACTACTATTATATTCCTTGGTAATTATAGTGCCATTTGGCAAAGAATAAGGACATCTTGCTTTCTTTTTATATCAAAAGTTTATTTGAGTGCCAAAATATTTGGCCAAAAAGTTTCTTGCTCTAAAAACGAACCGCCAGTGGGCATGCCAAACCGACAAGAAGGTACGTGCAATGAATGTGCGGAAAGAGATGTGACGGATTTCTTTTTCGGTTTTGGTAGGTTGGGAGGCCTACCCATCAAATTGTCATAAGTAAATTTTTGAAGTGGTTGAAGGAAGCGATCGTCAGACCTGCTGTTTCCTTAGACAATCCCAAATGATACGTACATCTTGTTAACTTTGTAATGTTTAAGAATGGTAAATTCTTATTAATCGGATATTACACTATCCCTTTTTCCATGGATATATCGATCACTTGAAAGAACTGGACATTCAATATTTTGAAATCACATATAAAAGAGAAACATTCCATTGAAAAAGTTCTTCAAAGCTACTTAATAATGGTCTGGACATTACCCTCGTCCCTGTAACACTTCCTTGAATCAAAAGATGTTCGTTTTCAAGTTCATCAAAGTATTCTTTTTGCAATTGAATTTAATGATATGTGCCATAAAGGAAAAATTGAAACTCTCAAGTCGATATCAAGTTAGGGTATAATAGTTAAAAGAAAAACGGACATACGGATAAGTTCAACACCTTTAACATTTTCTTTTTTTTTGTGAAGGGCACAACAATAATCGGGTTGATTAAAAGACCACACGAATAAAAGAACCAAATAATGGTAACCAAATATATATATATATATATATTCAATATTCATTTATGTGAAGTAGTCTTTGAGTGACAACCAACTACGTATTTCTGATCAATCGAGTGCTAAGCATGTACAAATATCATTTAAAAAGAATTTACAGAGAGAAAACATTGCCATACATAACCATATATAAACATAAAAGGAGAGCCAGACGTAAATCACAACAAGCATTTGAAAAATCACTGTTTATTATCATATAAAAGAACTCATTGTCAGCGAGAGTTATATGTTTATAATTGGGATTTAATAAAGATAGAATTCATCAAATAAAAACATACAGCGTATACCCTATAAAAAAGATGAACATTATAAAGAGAATGATACTTGTTAAATAAGGTGAAAAGACAAAAAGAATTGTAAAGTGAAAGAAAAGGACAAAAATGAATTTTAAGATAAGATTATTATACTCACCATGCATAACAACGAACTATAAATCAAATGGTCAAATAAATCAATCCCCACTAAATATTTGAACAAGCCAGCAGCAATTTTCAGTTTCAAACTCACACTAGCTGAACGAAAGTCTACTTGTCCTTTTTTTTTTTTTTTGGTCATATATAATAAAACACATACAAAAAAAAAAAAAATGTCGGTCGAGAAACGAAAAGAATCACCAAGTGTACCAGGTGGTGGTGGTGCTCTTGTAAAACGTGCAAAATCCGATTCCGAAGAAAAAGATAAAGAACTCATCCTTTCAACTGAACGATCCGGTACACACAATGCTCTTGTTGGAACGGTAATCTCTTTTTTTTTTTTAATTCATTGGTGACCATTACGCATGTCATTTACAAAACACGACACGTACGAAATATTTTTTTTTGATATACTCATGTATACTTTTTTTTAGATCAAACGTACTTCAAGTCTTCAAGCACCAGTCATGCAACTTATTGGTCACGAGGTAAAAATAACAGATTAGCGATGAGCGAAAAAAAAAAGAGCTCTTTTTTTTTTGTTGCTTTTCAGATCGTCTTTAACGCCAAGTTGTTATATATTATTATCTAGGGTGAAGTCTATTCTTGTAAATTTGACCCCTCTGGACAACATATAGCAAGTGCTTCATACGATCGACAAATATGTAAATATTATTTAATACTTGAAACAGAGAAAGAAAAAAATGGATAGGAAAAGACCGTTTATTTTATTGGGATTATTACAATTGTTTCATAGTATGGCTAATAGGAAGAATATATTTTTTATAGTATTGTGGGATACATATGGTGAATGTAAAAACTATGGTGTTTTACGAGGACATACAAATGCGATCTTAGAGTTACATTGGTCGCGTGACGGAAGGTTTGTCTTGATTTTTGTTAAATAGACATATAGATAAAGAGCGCCTTTGTATACTAATATTAAACCAAAAAAAAATAGTCAATTGTACACTTGTTCAGCTGATAAAACAGTGTGTATTTGGGATGCGAATACAGGAGAACGTACACGACGATGGAAAGGACATAATATGGTAGTGAATAGTTGTCAAGTAGCACGAAGAGGCCCTGAACATATTGTTTCTGGTAGTGATGATGGACATATCAAACTTTGGGATAGTCGTGAAAAGGATGCAGTTCAAACATATACCGACAGTTATCAAGTGACAAGTGTATGTTTTAGCGATGCCGGTGATATGATTTACTCCGGTGGATTAGATAATGAAATCAAGGTAATATTGACAAACCATCTGAAAACGTAAAAAAAAAAAAAGAAAAAGAAATAATATATATAGGAAGTTATTAATGGTTATGATGATATATATTTATATGATATTAGGTGTGGGATATGAGAAAGAAGGAAGTTGCATATACTTTAACAGGGCACATGGATACCATTGCTGGCTTAGCATTAAGTCCAGATGGATCATCCTTGCTATCAAACAGTATGGATAACACAGTGCGGATTTGGGATGTCAAACCATTTGCACCAGCAGACAGATGTACTCAAGTATTGCAAGGTGCCCCTCACGGTTATGAAAAGAACTTAATCACTCCTTGCTGGTCGACGGATGGATCTCAAGTGGCATGTGGTTCAGCAGATCGAACTGCTGTTATTTGGGAAGCAAGTTCTGGCAAGATTCTATACAAATTGCCAGGTCATAAGGGTTGTGTAAATGATGTAGATTGGCATCCAAAGGAACCTATCATTATGAGTGGTAGTACGGATAAAACCATTTTACTTGGTGAAGTGAAAGAAACAAAATAATTGAAAAGAAAGGCTGTAAAAACTCTACTATATAATACATAACAGCATATATACTAGTAGTAGTATCGATAACACAATTAGCCTGCATTTATATGTATATAATATATATATATATATATATATATACTCTCGAACACCTCATACAAAAAAAAATTACAAAATTATACATCCATTGTTTTTTTTTTCTCTTCTCAAAAAAAAAAAAAATATACATGTGCTACTTTTTTATTATTATTAAATTTGTGTGTGGGGAGGAAATATGCGTATTGTACAAATGCTATTATTTATGTGAATTTTCATGCTGACAACGATGATGATGATAATTATATGTGTCGTGTTTCCCAATAATTTTTAATCATTTCTTTACATTCATCTTCGGTACCATCTGGGTGCTCCAATTGCCAAATCATTATTTGGTTCATTAGTTCTGACATGCCCGGACCAGGCCTAATACCTAATACCGTTGCTACTTTTTTACCCTATAAAGAAAGTATATGTAATATTAGATTGTTTTTTCCATCTCAATTGTTTTAACTCAAATAATATAGTCAGTTTCTTAAAAAAAACTTACATCAAGCATAGTCTTCCATTGATAACAATGGGTGATACCATAGTTTTCGGCCTTTTCATATAATACATGATATTTTTTGCAAATCTCACTTTCTGTTACTAAAATTATTAAAAAAAAACCAGTTGTCTTTTTCGTCAAAACCTTTGTTTTATCAATTTTGATTACCTAATTTGTAGTATAATAAATAGTTACATACCTTGGATCGTCTCAGGCTTATCCCATTGAACATCACTATGAAACTGAAGTAGCTCATTGACCAAAGAAAGTTTCAACGCGATCCCCCAAAGATTCCCCATTTCTCGGATAATCATGCCTATAATTCAAATTACCATATTTAGTTTACTTACTCATCTCAATATAAATTCTTTGACTACATGTCTGTGCTTTATTTTACCAAGTTCACTTCGAGATATTTCATTATTATTAACCGCTTGTTCAAACATTGGAACACCTCGAAACAATGTAGATGATGCATTCATGTCATTATTCGAAAACTACGATGTTTTGGTAAGTGATCATTTGCTTATATTTTGTCATAGCAAATATATAGTTATATATGTATAAAAAAAAGCGAGATCTTCTACCTTGATAGAGTCCCTCAGGACCAAATGTACAGCTGGTATATTTCTTTTTTTAAATTCTGTCGATACACCGAGGAAAGGTAATAAAGCGCTGTTTAGGTAAAGCGATCTTCGTTCATCGGTTGATTGTGGTCGTAATTTTTCGAAGTTTTGATTTGACAACCTTTTAGACAAATAAGTCAAATAATGGTTTAGATAAACAATTGGCTATCAAAGCAATTTCTCTTTCTTCTTTCTCATCTTGTTTCATAATCGTTCTTTTTCTTACCATTGAACAGCACCAACAGCACGTACAGCCAGAGATGAATCACTTACTGTACCGGCAGTAATAGATGCAGGCGGTTCAAATACCAACTTGTATAATCCCAACTGATGCAACATTTGAATTGCATATAAAGGTGAAGGGCCCGTCATCATTTTTTCCAATTCGATACCGATACGTTCACGACTGATTTTAGTTTCCAAAGCATCACGAATAACTTTGTTCTTCACAGTATCAATTAATTCAGGTACTAATTCAAAATTAAAGCGGCTTGCAAAACGAACACATCGTAAGACTCGAAGTGGATCATCTCTAAATGTTTCAAAAGGTTCAAGAGGTGTACGAACAAGGCCATGTTGAAGATCGTAAAGACCTCTTTCGGTAAAATCCTCTACACGTTTTGTGTTGACATTGTAAAATAAACTATTTATAGTGATATCACGTCTGTATGCGTCTTCGGTTGGTGTTCCAAAAGCCTATACGTATAAATATATTATCATTAATTAACCTGTTTAATTGATTTCATAGGTAGGTCCTAAAAAAATATCAATAGTGACAATGGTCTTACAATAGTTGCTGGTATCCTGCTATTTTCTTCATAGACTTCAGTCCGTAAATTTGCAAAATCGACTTCTTGATCGAATAACTTTGTTGTTGCTGTTTCGAGATGTTTAGATTTTGCTGGGTTGCTATCAATTTTTGCGATAGTTCGAATTGGATACCCATTTGTTTTGAGGTATTCATTTACATAGGTCGCAAATTCATATCCCATCATATCATTCACTGCGACATCCAAATCATGACAATCTTTACCTAAAAGCTATATAATTTTGTATATAAGTAAAAATAAAAAATGAAAATAGAATTAGATACAAATACAGAAAATTTATCTATATATGTTATATTTACCTTATCGCGAACCCAACCACCTGCTATACGAGATTCAATACGAGGAAGATCTGAGCGGGTTTGAGCAATGTAATCCGAAACCTGTTCAAGTAAATTACAAATACGTGCTTCTTTATCAGATAGCATTATTTTCATTTCGACGCCATTCTTGGCAACACCATACGATTGTTCAGCAGCTTGTTTCTTGGTGGGAGGAAGCATGGCGTCACTAAGAGAGGTGTTGCTTACGGAATTACTGCGACGTCGTTTATTATTGTACTTTTGTATCGCCAACACTGTTGATGTACTCAACGATTTGTATTGATAATATGTTGTTGCTGACTTATTAGTTGTAAATGGTGATTTGATGATAAGGTTCTGTCGTAATATAGTACGCAGGAAAAGTGATCGTGACATGCAACCAAAGGAAAGAAAAAAAAAAGTTATCGCGTTTTTATAAAAAAAAAAATATGAACTTGATGGATTTTCGGAGTTGCACTATAAAGCTTATCATATATACCCCCCCCCCATCAAATGATAAAAAAAATAGGGTCTCGTGAAGAAAAAAATTGCTCATAATGACAGTACTTGAATATATTGAAAATGTTACTGCGAAAGTATGGTCATATTTTTTTTTTTTTACCAAGGAACAGTAAAAGAAAGAAATTTTGTGATAGATCACCATAAATAAAGTATAAATCTGTGCTAGGTAATTGATTTTCTTTGTCTTGGTTACTATAGACTTTACTCCTTTGACAATACCATATTTCCTGGTAATGTAAAGAACAAGTAAAGCTATTTAGTTACCATGGCGATATATTCTATTATAAAAAAAATCATGATGACTATATGATACCAATGATCATTGACGCACAAAAATGACTTGCACAGCACAACTCGTTGATTGAGCTCAAGAACATCACACCTAAATTTATATATGATACAACATATCTGGATACATCACAAGAGAAATACATAACGAAGAGAATATAATATCACTACGTATGTACTGTAGAATAAATAATAAATAGATAATAATCTTCACTGAGTGATAAAAAATTTAGCCTCTGACATGTATATGGGAAAGATGTTGAAAAAAAAATAAGTTAGAAAAGAAAGCTATACTGAGGTAGGATTGTATTAAAGAAATAACATATTCTAAGCTCAGAAGAAACTAAGTATTATAATAAAGAAATGTATCTGAAATATGTAAAGAACTAACGTTTTTTGCTTATTTTTTTTTTTTTGCTCGTTTGTTGATTTTTTTTTTGTTCTGTTTTCATTCCATAAAATGTATATAAAAACATACGACAGAAGGAAATGAAAAAAGATGGATATTTTTTAGATATTGTTTGTCGTTGTAATAGTAATTACTAATTAATAATAATAGATTATAATGGAAGTATGATTATTTTAAAGAATAGATAAAGTAAACGGGAAAGTTGAATGAGAGAATGAAAGGAGATGTATGGCATGAATGTTGGCAGTGGGGTAAAGTGTAGTTTTTTTCTTTTTTTTCTTTTAGAATTGTTGATGATGATGGGGTGGAGTATAAGGGCCCATTAAATGTTGTGATGATATGACAGACTGGTTACCTCCAAGAGTAGAGAATGAATCCATCATATCCAATTGTCGTTGTTCATCAATGGGAGGAATGACGTAACGTGGAGGTGTACGTACTTGTCCAGTTGTTGCGTTATAATTCATTTGGTCCTGCTCAACTCCACGAAGACCTTCACCATTTGTGGATGAATGATATTGTGTATATGAAGTAAGTGGAGACGATGGTTGCGATAAATCACCTCCAACAGTTGTTGCAGTAAAAAAGCTTGAATTGCTGTTAGGTACTTGTTGTCCTTTGAGAAGATCCATTGACATATCATTTAGCGAATATCTCGGTAATCCATCCGTTGCTCCTCCTCCTTCTCCTGTGGAACCGAACCCACTAGTGCTAAAACCACCGTTACTCATTGTATGGTGTATGTTACCCATACTGCCGCGGCTAGCTGCACCGTATTTTTCCCATTTTGAATGTGTTGTATCCATTGAGGTTACATTTTGAGCGTCAGTTGTGTTGAGTGAATTAGATCCAGGGCCAGATGATGATCCATTACCACTCATTGTTGAAATACCCAATGATGCTGTCATACGCGGGTTGAGAACAAGTGCGAGTTCCACCAATAATGTAGCAGCAAGGCCATCGTATGTCCACACAGCAGAGATAGCTAAATTCAAACCCGTGTTGCGAGTTATAGGGTCTCGAAAAACACCATACATGCATAAAATAAAAGCAAATACCCATAAGCAAACGCAGCCTACCAACATAATTGCTTTAACCTAAGGAAATAATAGTTATTGTTTTTTTTTATGAAGCAAATTTCTAAATCAGTAACTTTACTTCTTTTTTATATGAACACATCTGTTGTTGTTTTTTTATTTTGCTTTGAGAATTTACCTTCAAGGTACCAGTCCTGATTTTAGCAATATTAACACGCAGATCGTGCTGCATTCGCAAATGATGGTTCAAAAGTCGTAATAAACGAAGACCAGCAATTAAAACCATAAAGCCTAATGATCCACACCAAAAGGTCCACAGATAATAAAGAGCGTGAGTGAATTGTCCAGCCAAATAATCATTCCCATGTTGAGCATAAACACCAGCAGCAATTGAACAGATATTATTTGTAATAAAAGGTGCGACTATGAAGCCAGTACCCAATATATCAATACGTACTGGAGAACGGAACCAGGCGCTATAAAGAGATTTACTGCTCTATAATCATATATGCATTTAATTATTACAAATTATATATACCGTGGTTTAATATGTGTACGTAATGTATCTTTCCCGCCCTATTTTTTCTTGTACTACTAATCACATCAAGACGCTTATTGGATATTTAGATTCTTACATCCCCAACGGTATGAGCAATACCGAACACATAGCATGCAAATGCTGCTATACCAAATTGCCATGGTATTTCATATAAAACTATTGTATAATAAGAATAAATAAAAGAATAAATATGCTTAATTACAATTTACACAAGAAAAATTTGCCACCATTTTTATTTTTATTTTTGGCGGGTCTGCTTACATGAGCGAAAAACGGGGTTAGGTGCTGCATCAGTTACTACTATGACTGCTTGTAACATTCGAACTAAAGTAACACAAAAAAATTAACTCGAGATTAGTTTGAAACCTTAGAAATATTTTTAAACACTTTGTGGTGACAAGTGATATTAGTATTTCATTGGTATTTAGCTTACGGAAATTAAAGATGATAGCCATGAAGAGCATAGCTTCAATAGGCTTTGGTCGAACGAAACCTGTCGGGGTCCGACAGTCAAAGATCCGTTGTTTTCGATAGAAGATACGATAGTAAAGTAGACAAATAGCTGAATGATGATAAAATGTAAAGATAGTTGTTAACTTATTTTGGGACGATGGCTGAAGTATATGAATAAATATATAGAAGGCGAAATTCTATGTGGGTGATATGTACCAATAACTGTGACAATAGCAGATCCTATTGCGTTGATGATATATATAATACGCATTGGAGCATCTTCATAACAATCTCCAAGTGTTAATCGCCAATCACAATGACAATTTCCTTCATCATCACATATCCGCCAAAATGTGGTCTGTGTTCCCTCAGGATTAATCATTGGTCCGTGAGGGTATTATTATTATATTATTATTATTGAAAAAAATGTGGAGCTAAAAAAACAAACAAACAAAAAGGGTAAAAAAAATTAAGAAAGAAAAAAGGAAGGAAAGAAAAGTGAGAGAGAGAAAAGAGAGGAAAGAGAGAACAAAGAAATTGAAAAGGTTTACTTGAGACAAAAAAATGCTATATAATCACAATATACACACATCGACATTCAGAACATGAACACACAACTAGAGAATGAAAATCTCATCCGTTTTTTTTTTAAAAAACTATTAATATTACAAAGTAACGGAACACGGATGATCATTAAAAGGTAAAGTGTCTTTTATGGTTTTTATAAATATCAGGTCGGTCTCAGATTAAGATAATAGAGGCGTGAATAGAAAGGAGGACGAGCAGAACTTTTTTTCTTATTTGGATAATTCGGCTTTTTTTCTTGCTCCACTGTCCCTGCGTATCTGCGCGACATGAGTAACTGACGTGATTTAACTTTTTTTGGAATACCGTTACAGTACGCTGTATCACCATAAATTAATTTAAGAGACTTGAGTGACATATGGAAAAGCTTTTCCTATACTTTAATTACTCTCTTCGTCATACCAAAGTATGGTTGTAAAACTTTTGATGTACGCGTGCAATTTACAATTACATTATGGTATATTAACTAAATTAAAAAAAAGAAGAATAAAGAAATGGTTGATAAACATGTGTAATATACAGCATACTCTTTTTTTTTAATCATACTTTTCATTATAACAAAATGATAGGCATACAAGCATTCAGTATACTACACCTTCATTCTTTCCTATTTTTTCCCCGAAGTTTTGGATTTTTTTAAGTGATCGGCGATACAATCTTATTCGTGAGAATGACGGTAGGTGATCCTTTGCTGTTTGTTATCCCGTCATGAATTATTTGATGCTTAAGTAGATCAGCGATTAAAAGAGATGAAAATTCACATCAACTGGATAATAATTTCCCTCCCTTCTTTGTTACACACATGATTATTTGACAAACATACCATGGTTACCATAATAAATAACATAATGTTTCTGACCTGTGCTTTGATTAGCTTAACAGATTTATTGTTGGTTTATACTGGTTCCTTTTGTTCGAATATATAACATAAAAGAATATGTTTCTTTATGTTTAATTTTTGCATTCAATATAATAACAGACTTGTAAAAATAAAGTAATAAAGTGCGGGGCAAACTGCTAGTTGCACAGACGTTTTTTTTTTTTTTTTTTGCTTCTAAATAGGCTTTTACATATAGCAGATTTTATCTGCACATAAACCTTGTTTCCATTTTGCCTTCCGCTATTCGTACTCGTTTTTTATTATTATATTTCTATACGTCCTATAGCAGAACAACCAAAAGAACTCAGCAAAACAGTTGTGTTATATATTTTAATAATAAAAGGATCTGCTTCATCTAGTGATAACGTTTTAATAAAACGTGCATAGAAATCTTTTGAGTTATTTTTGGGCTCGGTGGCAAAATTGATTACTAAAAAAACCAAAAGTCTCTATGAATTAACCTTTGTGCGGGTCGTGATCAACAAGAATGATGCTATAAAATATTTTAATACGTATAGATGTATTATTTGTATCGCTTTTCTTTCTTTCTTTTTTTTTTGTTATTCATTAAATTCTGATACCAAGAACAAGATAAAGAAGGAAAATTAAATACAGATTTCACGTGGAATCATTAATAGAATAGTTAATTGTTGTGAATCACCCTTTCTTTTTTTCGCTTTCCATCCTTCTCAATTAAATCATCGGTATAATTGCTATATGTCCCACTTGTTAAATATACTATGGAATAACACTAATATGATTAAGTACTTTATAGTCCAGGGTTAGAAATAAAATAAAACGAACTATCGTTCATAAGCCATGTGGTATGTAAATCTAATAAAAGTTGGTGGATACTTATTGCTGCTGTTCAAATATACTTTCTATTGTTATTAGGAGACAATAACATATTAAAAAGTGTGGTCTTATTTTTTTTTTATCTTAACCTTTTCGCACACGTTTTTCTTTACGTTTCATCACGTAACTATGCTTATTTTAGAATAAACGTTATAAGAAATCAAATAATACGATCGATCTACTAATACTTTTTTACGTATGTAATGTAATACTGCATTAGGGAATTGTATAAAGCCCGCAATGATGGTTCTTTAACTCTATCATGTTATTTTCCCGTTATTCAAGACCATTATAAGTTGCCGATATTAACACCGAAGTTTTTTATTAAAGTTGCACTAAAACTTTCTAATTAAAATGTTTGTACTGTTACACCATTTAGGCTTCCTATAAAATATTCATTTCATGGTTTGAGTGTGTGAGAACTTCAACAGTTTTTTATTTTAATTTCGTGCATTTTTTGACTGTTTATGAGAAAAAATTCATGTTGGGATCTGATAGTTGAAAATTTGGTTACCATTTCCATACATACTGTATTCTATAAATACACCTCTATAATGTGCGTTTGTTGCGATGATTTTCAGGGCATATTTGTGAGACAGGATAAAACATGGGTACCTAAATATTTTAATATCCATGTATTATACATAGAAAACTGTTTATCATTATTATTCATATGGGACCCGTACGTAACAAGAAATAGTGATTATTTATTCTATTTAATACTTCTTGTGTACTGTTGAGCTCTTGTTTTATATTGCTTTGATTTAATTGTAAGAAAAAGAAGTTAATAATACTAATTGCAACAAAATTAGAAATAACTATTTCTAAAAAAGAACTTGAACTACATTATAACAACCAGATATATAGCCATTATAATGATAATGATAATATATTTATGAACGACGAGAAATGATATAAAAAATGAAATGATATACGTAAATGTATGGGGTTTTTACTTATTATTGTTTGTCCCACATAACAGCAAAGGTCACTGTTGTTATTCAATGATGGCTACACATGTGTAATAACAATTCGTTAGGTAATTTTAACCATATACATGCATTATCAACTTAATAAATACAAATATTCATGGTTAAGAATTTGCAAAAAATAATAATCATATATTGATGCGATGATACTACGTTGATATACTCAGGTAAATCGATTTAGGGATATTCTGCCAAAGATTGCTATTGCTTTATAGAAAGGCAAATGTTTATATGAATTAAATGTAATTATTATTATTTCCATTTATGTATTACGTAAAAATCACCAAAAAAAACCATGAGAACTTTGTTAACTGTTCTACCAGCAAGTCCAATTATGTACCACACATATGTTTGTGCGGATCTCATGAAATCAAACATGTTAATATGGAACAATATAATTCATTTCGTGTAATAATAATAATATACTATAATTTTGTATTTGTCTACTTTATTCACATCCATTATATATTTTATGTACATACAAACTAAGCTAAAAAAAAAATCAAAAAGATAATGCCAGTTCTTCATAGAATAATCAAATTAAACTATATTTAAGAATAATAAAATTAATAGCAATTGTCAACGCTACGTATATAATAATAAAAACCATTATTTTTGACATATTTAAGGAGTGACCGGGATAGATGACGATAATGTCGCAGGGGTATCATTAAGTGCCCATTCAGAGATATATGGGAAATTATCAAAATTTTGTTGTTGTGTTGGGGAAAGAATTGTTGTAACGGGTGTAAGCACGGGAAATTGGGATGTAAATTGTTGATCAAAATTGGATGTATCTGCGCGACTCTTAATATTGGGTATAAAAGGTGCTTTAATTCGTTTTGCTAATAAATCCTCCCACTTTACATCTTCAAAGAATACATGTGATCGAATTTCAGTAGGACCTTGTGGACCACTTCCTAAGCGTTGGGATGGATCTTTTTGTAATAACTAATATAATTGTTACAAAATAAAGTAAATAAAAATAAATAAATAAATAGTACATTCTATAATGCAACGTGTATGTGAAAAAATACAAAAATAAACACACACACACACACACCACCACCCCCAAAACATGATTAATGTATTATACTTACAGCATGACAAATACTTTGGGCATCTCGCGTCAAAAAGATGGGACATTCCAACTCATCATTGATAATGGCTTCAAAAAGTTCACTTTCTGTATCTGCTTTAAAGGGTGCCTACCGTAATAGTAATAATAATACACAAGTCAACAGTTATTGCAACCTTATTTCTATATAGATAAATTTTGTTATAGGAATTTGTATGTATTTTAAGCGATATTACCTCTCCAACAAGCATTTCATACAGCAAGACACCGAGGGTCCACCAGTCAACTGCCCGTGTATATCTTGTATCCTTAAGAATTTCAGGTGCCATGAATTCTGGTGTTCCGCAATATGTAGTAGTCGTATCACTGTTGTTTCTAATTCCACTTTTACAAAGTCCATAATCTGCCAATTTGATATGTCCATCTGCTCCAAGTACTATATTATCCAATTTCAGATCACGATAAATGATCCCTTTACAGTGTAGATGCTCAAGTGCTAATAATACTTCTGCACAATAAAACCTTTATATATATTATAGCGATATTAACAAAATAAATTAATAATAGTAATAGTAGTAGTTAAAACAAACCTTGATCTAGGTTCTGAGAATCGAGATCCTTGAATATGTAACATAAGATCGCCACCAGGAACATACTCCATTACAAAAAATACTCTTGATGCAGTCATATATGTTGAATGTAATCCTACTAAGAATGGGTGCTTTTCACGATTGGCTCCAATAAAAACATCTTTTTCAGCTAGAATACTATATTTTAAATGTATATGCGCTACAATCAATTGGCATTTTTCCCTCTTTTTCTATAGAGATTTTCACACTATCATTAATTCTTTTTATTACCTTTTCAGATCATCATTCTCTATAATTGCTTTTTTCTGGAGAGCTTTAATTGCATATAATTCACATGTATATTTATTCTCTGCGAGCATAACCTGAAATAGAATAATATAAAATAATATTATTATTATTTTCGCTATTCAATTCGCGTAACCTTTTCGTTATATCGTATCGAAACTTCTTCTTTTTCTTAAGATAATAATTAATACCTTGCCAAAATTTCCACGTCCTAATACAGCAAGGAAATTGAAATCTTCAAGACTCGTTCTTTGATTTACATGCATTGGAGTAGACTTTATATTTTTCAAAAAAAAAATTGGCATATGAGTTTTTTTTTTCAAATTTTAATCATTCTATATCATGATGACTTGTTTTTCTTTTGTTTGAATTAAATATATATAATCTTACCATACGATATGAGGAAATTTGTGAAGTAGGACGTTGACGTTCAATTGTTGGCGTAGTCATCGGGATTTGTATATCACTCCCAACAGGTGCTTTATCTCTACTCATTTCCCCATGCATTAACGCTTGTACCCCCTCAGCAAATGTTCTCTGCTGACAACCACCCATTTGTAACCGAACAAATATTTTATCCAGCTGTGAAGACCTCCGACGATCATTTGTGTTTTTGTACTGTTTCCACATTTCATATGCTCTATCTAATGTGATACCACAAAAATCTGGAACAAATACTTTACAACTAGAATGACATATAATTCCGCATTCTAAAAAGAAAAAAAAAATATTGTTAGTTTTTTTTTTTTTTTGTTTGTAAATTACTTGTTTAACAGAAAGAAAATAAACCCTTTATTTACTTATTTGTTTGTTTACCTGTACACTTTTTTGCTCCGCGATAACCCAATGGTAATATAAGTCCACAATGAGAACACCAATTTGTCCCAATAAGTGTGATATTTTCAAATCGATGAGGTATATTATATTTAAATTCATCTTCTTCATCATTCTATTACATATTATGTATATAATAATAAAATAAAATATACAAAAAAATATAAAAATATATATTCAATTTTTTTATTATTATTTTAATTACAACACTATTTATACTATTAAAACTTACTTGAGCAGAAAGTTCTCCGGAAATACACCTGGCCGCCATACGTATACAACAATCCTTGTGACATGCCATATGACATGCTATATTTTATCGATTTACATACAAAAATTAATAATTGAAAAGAATAATATCTTGTCAAATACTAAAATAAATAGTGCAGACATTGATTTAAATATTGCCTAAACAAAAACAAAATAAAAGATGTAATTTTACCCACCTGAACATTTAAAGGTCATATAAACCATAAAATCTTTACATACAGCACAACGCATGACTTGATAGAATCTTCCAGAGATGAATGTGTGTCCATTGACGTATCTGACTTGTCCTTCACGCTCCTTAAATGCACCAGCCCGTCGAAGTTTATTTATTGGACCTGTTCTTTTAGCTTCCTTGCGTACTATATAATTCAGCATAATAGTTATATATTATTATCACAGCAGGATGTTATTAGAAAATAAGATATATGTATATATACTTTGAATATTAAAGTATGATATATAAAACTTTTTATTACCAAAATTTAAATGTAAATGAAGTCTACCAAATGGTTCAACGTTAAACCATTCGGTAAATCCATCTGTTGTGGAAACTATACTTGAAGAAGTATCGCTATATGAACTTTCCGTTTCACTATCGATGGTATCCCTAACATTGTTGTTGTTTGATTTGCTATGTTTCTTTTTTAACTGACGAAGGTCTTCAGCGATATCAATCATCCGTAGCCATAACATTCCTATGGGTAGATTCCGATCGCCGGCTGCGTCGTAAATAACTATTTCAATCTCTGCCGCTTTGTTGACATCAGTCTCAAAAGTATCCATCCAAGTATCATTACGAGACATTTTTGTTTTACATTCACGTTGACCTGTTACTCTAACAGTAACATATGTTTGAGTGATAGGAAAAGTATGTGATGGTGCATGTGTTAATTCGCGTGCTTCCAGTACTTTTAGTCGTAGTTTGCCAGATGCTGGAACAAGTGTCGTGGTTCTACCCACTGAAGGTCGTAGCCCTTGTTAAAGAAAACATAACGAATTTCATTACTTTTAGAAGCGCTTTAAAGATAATATATGTAAATATATAAAACTTTATATATATATAATGTATACTTTTATATTACTTACTTTCTGCAGATCCAAAATCGTCGATATTAAGGTTCCTATATTTTTGTATAGCTTTTTTTAATAGTATAATTTTTTCCTGATAATCTATTCGTTTTTTATGGGCATCTGTATGCCATCGACGATCAGTACTAGCATTCATAGCTGTAAAAACGTTTCTTGCATCAGATTGAGCTCGTTGTAATATATGTAACTTATTTTCTAATTCGTGAAGCATTAAAGTGATACGATCACGATTGATAGGATTATTTGCTTTTAAAAGATCTATTGTTTATCGTAATTTGAGTAATTATTTCGTCTCTTTATCATTTAATTACTTTTTAAAGAAATTAGTGAACTCCTTACCAAGGCTGGTGCGTCTAATATTATCTTTTCTCTTTTTTAATTCATCCGAACGACTAGTAAGTGGCGTCCCCATACTACTGACTACTCCTTCTTCTGCTGTGGTTGTAGCAGCAATTTTGCCTATGGATTGAACAGGTACTGACATTCGTTTAAATATTGATTGTCGTCTACTAGTACTATTACTGCTGCTGCTACTATCACTTATGGATGATCCTGTTTCTGTCAGGCCCACGTTATTGAGTTGTTGAAGCTCCTCATAAAGATACGCCACATATTTTTCAGACTCCTTGATTTGTGTCTCACATTGCTCCTTGGCTGTCTTGTCTTTAAGTATCCGACTCATTTCAATAGCTTTATCACGTATTTGTTCATTTTGTTCAATCTTGATTTTGATGGTTTCAATCTTGTCATTTCGATTTGTCTAAAGTTTTAAAAGTATATATTATTATTATTAAATGTAGAAATGAATTCAACATATTTTATTTTTATTTTTGACTGTTGCATAATAAGTCCTGAGTATCAAATAAAACTTACTTTCATATTTTATTTTTATTATGTTACAATAAAGTTATAACCAAAAATAGAGAAAGAGAGAGAGTGAGAGAGAGTGAGGAAAGTGAAGGAAAAAGGGATGGAGAGTAATAAAATAAATAAAAGAAAAAACTGAATAGAGAGAGAATTAGAATAAATGAAATATTTAGACAGTTTAAAACTTATATGGAAGAAATGTAATGTTTATAACTGAAACGAGAAGGGAGTGGCGAAAGTAATTTGTTGTTAATTGTTTATAATTGTTATTATTTAGTATATTTAGGAGCGATTGGTGATATATATATATATATATATGTATATATTATCGTATATCACGGAACTTTTTTCATCCTAATTAAGGAGGGCCTATTGGCTTTAAGACAAAGTTAACAAGCAGTTAAATCAAAAGAAAAAAACACACAATTCATAAAGAAAGAAAGAAAGAAAAGGATGAACAACAATTTATTGTTATACTAACATTCATAATATCAGCCCATAAAGAAAAGAGCCTGCCTAAGTTCTGGGTATCTTTTTCCCGTTTTTTCTTTCATAACTGTTGTAACATATTATTTACAGGTTGTTATAAAAGAAAATGACAATACTTTCGAACTACCTGGCATTGCTTGCTTTAATTAAGATTTTTATGTAACCTGGTAACCAACCATCAGTCAAGCTAATCATGTATTTTTTCTATGTCCAGAAAACATTACAACCCTTTAATTATTCGTTTGTTATATAATATGTTACTATGGTAATAAACATAAAATTATTATAAAGATCGAAAAGTTGTTATAGATTAAAAAGAAACGCTTGGATGCCATGCCCGCTAAATCAAATATATGAGTGTGACCACTTTTTTTAAAAAAAGTAAAGCAGGTTGCAAATTGAGGCCTCTTGTTGTTTTCTGTGCCTTCTTTTTATTATTTTTATCGATTTTTATCCCGCCACCTATACATATACTTTCTAGCCATGTCAACACCATTCCGTCAAGGCCTTAGTAAGTTTTCTTACATTCTTTAATATTATTATTGTTATCTTTTTTAAATGAAATAAGAAGAGAAAAACCTTTTTTTCTTTTGATAATATACGAACGGAAACCAATCGGGACTAAAACTCTTTATTATTATTATTGCTGTTGTTTGTTCGATAAATAGACAAGGTCTACCTTCCCAACATTGTTTTTAAAATGGTTCGATCGCCCAACCTTCAACCTAATCAAGTAGCTTTCCGAGTCCCACCAAGCTGTAATAAATTCGATATTCATTCTTACCTTACAAATATTTATGGTGTTAATGTACAAGAAGTACGAACCATGAATTATCCAACAGTTCACAAAAAGTCGCGTACTGGCAAAGTAGAAGTTTCTCAACCAGCATATAAAAAGGCAATTGTTACTATTGACGAACAATTTAATTGGCCAGCAACACCAGAATGGTGTGAATTGGAACGAGAACAACATAAGTTGGGATCAAAGAACGCAGGACGTAAAATGAAGGGTTGGCGATTCCGTGGACCAGAACAAGAACGAACACGAATGAAGGAAATTAGTGATGAATTACATGCTCGTATGGAAGCCGAACAAGGTCAAAAGAAATAATGACAAGTTAATTTCTTTTTTTTGTACAGTTTAAATAATAATACATATCATATATAAAAAGTTTCTTCAATAGATTGATTTTTTTTTACATTAATATAATATACATATATATATATATGGTAAATAATTTATGTTCTTTTTGGCACTGATACTCAAGTAGGATGGAGAAGGATTGGACTATGTGGAGTATTTAAAAAGAGAGGAAGATGAAAATGTAAATGTACCTCTTCAGCATATGTGTCTGGACACATATACTTCTTTAGTGGAAAATGATTCTTGTTTGGGTATTGGATACGCTGGTACATAAATAATTCTTTTAATTTGTTATATTAATATCGAAAGAGTAAATCCTTACTGTTATAGATATGTTTGTGTTTTGGATATAAATTGATCTCTTGCACTAATGTTACTCACTAACAAAAGAAGGGTCATGATGGGATGTTAATTTAGTAAGATAGTAATAATAGATATACGGATCTTAAGTTCATAATTAAATATGATAAACAAAAATAGCGTCGACTTCCAGTATAAGATTCTATTAAATGAGCCAGATACAGTTTACAAAAAAAATATTAGTGACTTTATCTATTAATCAAAGATATACATATAGCATGGCGATTTAAAAAAAGTACGTGGAGAATTCCATGTATTTGAGCAATTCATTTAGTAATGAGAATTATTAATACATTATATATACTATGACTACCACATGGATATGAGGATTCCTGACCTTGATTAATATCTATCACACTTTCTTCCCCTATTAAAATGCTAGATTATAAAGAAACAAGTTTCTAAAACACAAATTAACCTTTTCCTCATTCATCGTAAGCATACTACGTACTGTGTTACAGTACATATCGCATTAAGAAGAAAAAACAAAACAAAGATTTATGCAAAACTACTCTACATATCCAAACGATGGATCTACAATACAAAAATAAAAACCAAAGCGTGTATTTTATAAAAGGGAGTTAATAAATCTACATTTGTTAATAGTGAATCAAGTTGAATGACATTTTATATATATTGTACGTCATCAAAATAGAGTACACAGTTATTGATATGATAGAATAACAGACTACACAACCATTTACCATTATATTGGGTTTAAAAATTACCCCACAGATAGGTTCCTTGATCGTAAATTAAAGTAAACTTTTTACCCTTGGGTAATTTTCTATTATATATATAATACAGAAAATATATGTTTATGGAAGGTGGTATGTGAATGTTTAAATGTGTGTATAAGAGCAGGTGACTCGACTCGTTGAGTCATCCTAGTTCAAAAGTATAAAAATGTTCAGTTGACTTATCCGTTATAAGACGCCACCACCACTTTACCAAATGCTTAACATTAACATTAGCATTTGAAAGGGGTTATATTTTTTTTGTCCGGCTGAGTTTTTATTCTTTTCCTGTTGATAGCATGCATTAAGATGCAATAAAATATTGGTATGTATTTTTACCAGCTAACATTTTTTTTACTTCTATATTCTCTATTATACCAATTAATCAATTACAAGTACTATTCTGTACTACCCTCTACACTACCAATCAATTAAATACATTTACTTTACTTTTCTTAAAAAAACAGAAGTTAAACACAATGTATATTAGTAGAAACAGTTTGCCCTGAAACAAAAAAAAAAAAAAATTCTAAGCCTCTCACACGTTTTTTTTTATAATGAGAGTGCTGAGTGATATTACATATAATTTTCAGAAACAAATTACCCATGGCAACCAAAAAAAACAGTTGAGATTCCCGTTTCAAAAACCATAACAACATTAAATCATTATCTATGGTAAGAAAAAAAAAGTAAAAGAAAAAAGAAACGATACTTGTGTTGGACCGTTGTGTTTATTTATATATAAAAATATAAGAAGATGCGCAGCAATTGTAAAATAAAAAGAACCGTTCACGTTCTTTCCTAAAGAGTATGAACTGTAATGTGTGGCGAAGCGGGGATACCCAATAGATATTCTACAAATGGATTTGTGGGTGATACAGTATATAAAATTTATAGTATTCACTGCACACTCACACGGAAAGCAACAGAAAATTACACATCTTTTTTTTTTTTTTTTATCAAAAATTGCCCCATTTTTCCACTTTTCTCCCTTCTCTTTCGCACATTTTTGTTTTTTTAAAGAAACTCTTTCCCCCTTTTTTTTTTTTTTTGCTCCAAAGCAACCCACTTTTACCTTCCTCCATTTTTTATATCTTTTGCCCAAAAAAAAGTTTTTATTTCTTTTTTTTAAATAACAAAAGGCAAAAGGAAGGTTACAAAGAAAAAAAAGAAAAAAAAAAGAGAAAACTTACAAGGCTTTAAAACCCTTTTTCTCTTTCTCTGTCCAACTGGTACAAGAAAACACGAGTGATAAGCTTTAGTTTTCAAACGCTTGTGTTTTATATACTTAAGCAATCAAGTCTTCAAGCCACACTTTAAACGCAACCATTCCTCCACAAAGAACTATTCTTTCTTCTTCTCATATTCATCATGACTACTCAATTTGCTTATCAAGAAAAAACCACTTACTCGATCCACGAAAATCGTTGGTTGGAGAACAACAAGAACAGCAGTATTCTGACTGCCAAACGGCATCACAACGGGCTTCTGCTCAATACGAAGAAGCCGTGTTTTATCCTTGCCTACCGGGAACTACCTCCATAAGTGATCATCATTCATCACCTTCTCAGCAAGAACAACATCAATTAATTCAAGATTCAACTACCAACTCAACAACTAACAATAATTATCTGGACGCCTCTTTTCCATCTACTCAAAGAATGTCGCTGCCACCTCTTGTCGGCAAGGATCTGTCTTCTCGTCGGCATCAACAGCAGCGATTCCAACCTTATCCTCAATATCATCCTAATCAACGAAATTATCAACAACAAAGCCCAAATTCTACCTCCTCCTCTTTCTCCTCTTCCTCTCCATTTTCTTTCCGACAAGATGACTATTATAGTCAACAACAACAACAACAACAGAAACAACAAGAAATCAAAAACAAACCTGCAACTATTAGTAAAGTAAAAGAACCAGACAAGTATATTGACTTATTTGATGCTATACCCGAACAACCTTCGGTATGGTCTAATATAACAAGTACAACTACTACTACAACAAATTTATCGTCAGTGGAACCAAGTTTCCAGGAAACTCTCTGTGATGACGACACTATTTTTTCAGAATTTGCTCAGTTAACTGCTGATAATAATACTACTTCTCCTTCTATGTCATGTTTCGATGAATCATTCTCTCTGGATGATTCTTGTAACGATGACGATTTTGTATTGTTTCCATAATCTCTTTTTTTTTTAATCTTTTTTTTTCTTATATCTATTTCCTTTTTTTCTTTTTCTTTTCTTTTTCCATCTTTTTATTATATATAGTATAATATAGTTCCTTTTCTCTCTCGCTCTATTTTTTTTCTTGTTCCTGTTTATTGTTCTTATCTTATTTTTTTTGAAAATTAAAAAAAAAACGCACACGTACAAATACATTACATATGTATATAAAAAAACAGTTATATATGGAATTAGTTTTTAACAAGTGATTTTATATTATCTACTTTATCTAATAATGCTTGAGCTTGTCGTACACCTTCTTTACGTTGATGTCTTGCTTTTTCATCAAGTCCAGTAAGAATACCATCAAAATCAAATAAGATATTCATTAACTGTTCATTTAAATAAACCCCATAATCTTGTAATTTCTTTTGTTCTTTTGAATTTACTTGTTCTTGTCTTCCTGTTCTTTGACTTAAAAATTCTTTTACTCGTTTTTCATATGATTCAATATCGGGTACAATTTTTTGATTTAGTTTTTCAGTTACGATTGATATTTGTTCTAATAATTGTCCTTCTACTGTTCCAGAAGCAACATTATCCATTGTCTAAAAAAAATAATGTTTTAATATTAGTTCATATTTCCCACTTCTTTTTTATATATTACATACACCTTCCCTTTTCCCTCTCCTTTTTACTTGATATAAATAAAAATATACCTTTGCAGGTGTAGCCATAAGCGTCACTTTAGATCCATCCCGTATACCATAAGAGCTTAACCGTTCTTCATTATTTTTCATAACAGCTATTTTATATAAAATGTATTATTGAGAATGAAAGAGATTGAGGCATAAAATAAAATGTATTTTTTTTTCTAAAATAAAAATAAATAAGAATAAATGATATAAAAAACTAACCTCCATAAGCCAACAACTTAATTCTTTCAGGATCGACATGTGTTATTTGATGACATTTTTCTTTCAAGTCATGTACAGTAGCATTTTCGAATTCTTCTGGTTTAAATTCAATATGAAATTGTTTTCCAGTCCATTTTACTTCAATATAAGGCATGGTTTATCTATTTTAGAATAAGTATTTGTTTTATATAAATATGAGATAATAAATTTAAAACAACTAAAAATAATTTATATTTATATTTGTTGTGGTTTTTTTTTTTACCTTTGTTTTATATATATATATATAATGTTGTTACAACAAAAAAAAAAAAGTTGACAACGAGAAAAACTCTTGTCTCGCAGCAACTTTTTTTTATGCGCGTTGGAGCTTGAAAAAAAAAGGTTTAATTCAACTTTTTTTTCTTTCCCCTCTTTTTACCAACATTATAATGTCAAAAGTTTTCAAAAGACGTCGATCAAGGTCCACTGATCCACGTGAATGGAATAAGAAATCTGCACCTTTTACATTGTTTAACGCTGAAGACGATAATAATAATAATAATCAAAAAGTAACGAAATATACACCAAAGCTAATCAAATTGAACAAGTACAACAAATCACGTCTCAATAACGATAAGGATAAGAAAAACGGTACTACTACTACCACTACGAATACTACTGCTACAAGTCCATTAATATATGACTTATTTGGTTTCTCATTAAAAAACCAACCAAATCAACAAAGCCCGAAAGTGAAACAATTTCGACGACGACGTAAAGTTGGAATTATAGTAAATCCAAACAGTGATGTTGAAGAACAAGTACGAATTCCTTACGGAATGTCGAAATATCTAAAAAAACACCAGGTAAATATAATATATATATATATATATATACAATCTTGGATGATAAGAACCTTTCAGTGTATATATATTTTATTTAATACTTTTTATTGTTCTTTTTTATTATAAAGATTGAAGGTGTACAATTCATGTGGAAACATATTGTAGAACGTAAACAAGGTTGTGTTATTGCTCATTCGATGGGGTTAGGCAAATCAATACAAACAGTTACTTTTGTTACTACGTTATTGGATACTATGGCAAAAAATACTCAACTCGGACCTACTTTGGATAGATTTAAAGTAAGTCTCATAAATATATACATGGGCATCCCCACATTCGGTTGTTAGTATTTATTATTATCATTATTATTATTTTTATAGTCTAAAAGAATATTACTTCTTGCTCCATTGACAACATTAAGTAACTGGGTTTCAGAATTTGATAAATGGAGACCTCCTGAATGTCAAGATACAGGTGGCAACATTTATAATTATGCTGGTAAATATTTCCATAATAATAGTAATAATAAATAGTACTCATTCAGACCACTATTTTATTATAGCAACTACTGATGCATCTGCATCACGACGATTGGGGTATTTACGACATTGGTACAATGATGGAGGTATTTTACTTATGAGCTATGAACAATTTCGTAGTTCTGTACTCAAAGAAGGGAATGATCCATTATTACGTACCATGTTAGTAGATCCTGGTCCTTCACTTCTTATAGCTGATGAAGCGCATCGGATCAAAAACAGTCAATCACAATTGACACTTGCTATACAACAAATACGAACACGTGCACGTATTTGTTTAACAGGATCACCTATACAAAATAATTTAAGTGAATTTTACTGTGTAGTTGATTTTGCGTGTCCTGATTATTTACCAAATGAACAAGAATTTAAATACATGTATACCCGACCTATTCAAAATGTTTTTACTGATTCTTCTTCATCTGATATTTATTTGGCAAAAAAGCAATTGTTTAAATTACAATTATTAACTTCTGATATTATGTTACGGTAAATTGATATAAAATGGGAGATATATATATATATATAGAGAGAGAGAGAGAAAGAGAAAAAAGAGATGTTATTTTTGAATGAATCCATGATAATTGATTTTTATATGTATAGATGTGATGCAACAGTATTAACAAAGGACCTTCCTAAAAAGACAGAATATTATATAGCATGTAAATTAACGCATTTACAATATAAAGGATATGTAGCATTATTGGAACTTTTAAAAAGTTATGAAAATCCCATGATCAATCTATGTGTATTAAGAGCAATGTGTAATCATCCTTCAATATTTTATCAGGTAAAGTAATAGTAATAACTATAATTAATTCTGTAAATTATTAATAATAATAATTTACTTCTTTTTTTTTTTACAAGATGACATTGGATCGTCAAACAACAAAAGAAAAACATAAAACTATTGGTCGACAAGAAGATTCAGATACCTTGTTTGATGAGGAAATGATGGAAATAGATCCAGCCATTATAAAAAACGCTGAATTTTTAAATTTGGCACAGAAATTATTTGATTCCCACGAAGCAGGTAATATAACAATTTTTCATGCAAATAGCATAGCAACAACAATATAACCTTCAAGGTCTTTAAAGCATGATTGACATTTTAATATATAATAACTATAGAGGATGTAACAAGTGTTGAATATTCATCCAAAATGGCAGTTATTGTCGCTATTGCTACTGAATGTCGTAATATGGATGATAAACTTATTATTGTTTCACATAGTATCTTATGTCTTGGTAATATGAACAATCTTCATATATGTTGATAATATAAAGTATATAGAGAAGAAGAAAAAACTGAGCTAAACTAATTTATGTAATTTTTTTTTTTTTAGATTATCTGGAAGCATTATTCGAAAAATTACAATTTAAAACAGTCAGAATTGATGGTAGTACATTTCCTTCGGTAAGAAACTATTCTTTTTATAATTATTATAATAATATAATTAAAATTCTAATAATTAATCATTTTAGGAACGACAACCTATTATTGAAAGATTTGGCAACGATGATACTCAAGATATTATGTTACTATCTTCCCGAGCTGGTTCTTTGGGTGTTAATATTACAAGTGCAAATCGAATGATTCTTTGTGATTCTGACTGGAATCCTCAACATGATGAGCAAAGTGTTGGTAGAGTATATCGATATGGACAAATTAAAGATGTTTTTATTTATCGATTTTATACTTATACGACAATGGAACATAAATTATTATATCAAAGTATACATAAACGTGGATTGGCAAGGTAAATATATATATATAATAATGAATTGAGCAATAGAACTCATATAAATATATATAGTCGTGTAGTAGATAATGAAAAATTATTACCTCAAGATAAACGTGAAATGAAAAAATATTATGCAATACCAGAAGAACCAACAACAGAAAATGACAATGATAATAGTAATTTATTATCCACTATTCCATTAGAAGAACGGGATACTTTATTACGAAATATCACACAACAAAAAGAACAATCTGTAAATATTCAAAGTATTGTAATAAAAGATGCATTGGATCATGGAGATAGAATGTTACAACCATCTGAAATGGAATTAGAAACGAATGATATTGAAAAAGCTAAACGAGAAGTTAAAGGATATCTTAAAACGTATTATATAAATAGGCAAAAATAATATCAAAATATAAAGTATATCAAATGTAATCAATGTAAATAAACAGTCATTCAAATTATCCATTTTTTCCCCTTTTTTGAGTGTTTCGAATCGAATTTTGAAAAGACCCTTTAGAATCTGCTTAGTCCGTCTAGTTCAAACTTAATATTGTATTTAATAGCTCTGGTAAATATATATATATATATATAAACAATAATGACTTTAAAAGGCACAACGCATTTCGCATATTTGGCAACGTCAGATTTCTGTGCACAGAGAAAAAAATCATATGTTAGAGGGGGGGGGATAAAATTCAAGAGTAAGGGAAGACTACAGTAGTTGAGAGGGAAGATAGTGCTGAGCGATAAAGAAAAATTGATGATAAATAAAGAGCTTGGATGATGGTTTTTTTTAACAGAAAATAGATAAGAAGATATAAGTTATGGAGATGATGGTGGTGGTGGTGGTGGGGCTATTATATCGATAAGCAGAGGATGCAGGTCATGTTCTATCCAAAGTACGGAATCATTGGATGGTATTTCGTTGACAATTGAATCAGGTTCAAATTTGTCTTTGCCATGACAAAGTGCGTCAATATTAAACATGAATTGAGTTAATTGGTTCCATAAATTGATCCAATAGCGTCGTTTAATAGGGTTGCGAGATCGGTTTTTTGGTAGTGCGTTCAATTTAAAGGATATAGGATTAAGGACTACATAAGGAACATTGAGTCGCCTATAAGCATTGAGGCAATATATGACATATTGGCGTGAGAAGTGATTTTGGTAATTGTAGTTGTTACATGTTACATCTGGTCAGCCTATTATGGAAACTGTTATCTAATATATTTCCCTCCAAATAAATAACATAATAATGAATACGTAAGCTTTTGTCACCATTTTCTAATTGAAAGATTTCAACTTAAATAAGTTCTATACTTGGAATGTCTGTCTTGTTCAAATTTACTGTATTTTTAGACTTTTTTTTTTTTTGGTGGATTACAATGCTCAGTGGATAGGTGAAAAAAAAAGTTCTTGAGATAAAAAAAAAAAATATGGTGAAAATCAAAAATATCGGAGAAGAAGGGGTGTTTTTTAGCTTATATGTAGGCGAAGATAATGGTGATATAATATAAAATGAATTTAATTACGTAGGAAGAGTTTTGCGAAGAATTAATTTGAGAGTTAGAAGGTGATAAGAGAGTTGATCGATTCACATTAAAAATCTATTGTTGTTCTGAATCATTTTCGTGTATATTACGTTCGTCTGTCTGCCATGTTTTTCATGGATAAAATCAGTTCCTTCTAGACAGTCTACTGTATTAGGAATATGGACGGGCCTTTTGGATTTACCTTCACTGGCTAGGCATCCATTATGCCACGTCATATATTCCATTCGCGAATATTTTATTCAAATAAATTGAATGTTCTTGAAAAAAAACACAGTATATAGAACTCGCGAAGAAAATGATATGAGAATGTCTATTTTTACACCCATAAAATATGATCACATGGTTAAAATATTATTAATATTATTGTATGTACGTAGCAGTAATATTTCATTGATAAATTAGGTATTTGTATTGACACAAGTAACGTAAATGGTAAGCGTTAACAAGCATAGCTTAACATCAACCATTGAACATTTTGTATATTACGTAATTATTACATAGTGTTAGACTTTGATCTTTTTGGTCCAGAACAATTGTGTTTATCTGGCGATCCAATAAGAAGTTCTTTTGTCGCATGATCAAGTGTTTACTGATAACATTGTTCACCATTTAAATTTGACATGAACTCATTTTGACACATATTATTATCTCTCTTTCTTTCACTTTTTTTTTTTTTTGTATAAATCTCCTTTCCTTTGTTCTTATTCTTATAAATCTCAAGCATATTCATTATTTTATCTTCTATTATCATTCCTCACATTAAGTATCTACAACTTTCATCTTGTCTTATGTTTGTTACACGTTCCAATTTAAAAAATGCATGCCAGTTAGGGAAAAGTAATATTTTAATGCCGTGACAATTTCCGACTGGATTATCCTGATGTGACAAAAGCACAACTTAAATCGGCGTATGGTGAATTATATGCTTTTGTACCTGGAAAAGAAAATTTACGGAAGTCCCTTAAAATATTGAAGCGACATGGAGTGCAACCTTACCAATAACCGTGTGAGCAACAACAACAACAGCCACTAGACAAATAAAACTCGGCTACTGTCACAAAGCTTCAATATTAGTTATCCATATAAATAATAATAATAGTAATGGTGATCAAAGAAAACTCGACAAAATGAAAATAGTAACTGAATCAACATCTATCCAACCAAAAGGCTTGTTGCTTCTTGTCGGATTTGCTTACTTATATATAACTTGTGTGTATACGTATTAATTTTCATCGAGAAAACATGCTCAGATAAAAATTAACCCTTCAGGTACTACGACAGTTGCAATATTGTACCATGTTGATTCATATCTTGGTTCTAAAACAGAGTGGTTCGACTTAAAGAATGTATTTAATTACAAAGTAAGTTATATTTTGGTGTGTATATATGATAATAATTTATATATATATATATATATATAATTGTGGCAAATTAGGTACTAACCATTTATTTAACAGCCAATTAAAGAATTAAAATATCTACCTAGACGAGCACCGTTACCTTCTCCATAAACAGAAGCAACATTAAAAAGTTCTGATGAATCAGCGTTACATCATAGCATCAGAACAAATTTGAAGCGCGAAGACATGACTTCATATTACACCCAGGGTATCTGTTACAAATTAAAAGCCGATATTGAAAATGCATTAGAAGATGGATCAATTGCCGAGATTGCGCTAAAGAAGCTTGATGTGTTACAACTACGAAAACAAGAAAAAAGAAAAATGTTACTCAAAGGTCTTTTAGATATAATACAAAGGAGTATTTTACCCAGTAATCCAGATATTCAGGTGTCCGACAGTTGGTTTAGTAATCGAATAGGTATATATAACAAGAAGGTCAATAATTGATTGAAGAAGGAAGAAATTACCTTGAAGCTAACGACTGGAACGATGTATTTGGGGAATATCAAAACGAACAAGCTGACAGAATTAGCAGTGGTAAGTACGAGTTATTGAAGAAGATGAAGATGACAATAATAATATCGAGAAAAGCAACAAAACTGCCAAGGTTACGGAGACGATAACATTTAGTTTGAGAAGTATCCTCCGTGAGGAACTTGACTACAATGATTTTAAAAAACTATTGCGAAAGAACAAGAGCACGTTACAAGATGCTTCGTCCAAATGTCAAATGCAACAAAAGTCTTAACAGAATTAGTAGTAAAAGGTGAAACTGTAAACCTCTATGGTGTTAAAATCCAACGAAATATATTTGATTTCAAGAAGCTTGTTGGAAACTTTGATTTCGGCACTTACAACAATAATGATTCCTCAACAAGTATACGAGTATCGGGAATACCTAAACAGGAAGATCTTCCAAAACTTGATCTGGTATATTCGTTTACATATTCTTCTAACCTTTTTTCGGGTAAGTTTGTGATGGACGGTGCGAATATGATTGGTGTTGGCTTTTTTTTTCAGAATTAGTTTATTAACATACTCGATCATGTATTACTAATTAATAGGCTGTGTGGGTTCAAGTGTACGTGAATGGACCAACAAGTCTAACAGCGTCAAGGAACGGACCGACTTTGCGTTTACCAGCGCTGTCAACAATGCTTTTGCGTGAATGTCACACAAATACGAAAAAGATTTGGCCTAGAGCAAGGCACAACCGTGATCTTCGCGTCACAATGCTTCAAAAAAAACTTGTATAAACGCGTGGAAAAGCGTAATCAGTACGCTGAGGAGAAAAAGGAAAACGAGAAAAGTAAAAAGCATTTATTCAATAAAAGACATGTAACCAAGCAGGTGAAGGGCTATTACACCAAAGAATTGTGATGGCCTATGACGCGAGGAAGAAATCAAGAGATTGTTTTTGAGCTGTTATCTAAAACTGAAGAATGGGAATTAACGGGGGGTTTTTTTACGACAAATTTGATTTACTTTAAGGAAATGCTAACTGCCTCTCCTTAAAATATAGCGCAATGATATCATCAACAACACTAAGGCCAAATGTATTACTGGAACCAAAGAAGATGAAGCAGATAAAACACTCACAGCTGATTTCAATAACTTGAACCATTTGCGTCTGCGTGATGGTGACGAGGATCAAGAAGAAGATGATGATGAAGTATCCAAAGTTAAAAAGGAAATAAGCATATGAAAAATCTGAGCGTTGGTGGAAATTATTAAGCGTTTGTTGGATGAAGGGATGTATAACGCCAATGGAAAAACAATCAAGGATACATCATTTAAAGGAACAAACCTGAAGCAAGAATGTGAAGGTGTTTCTTGGGTATACAATGCACTTGAACCTTATTATTTTTACCAAGCGAATAGAGAAAAAAAAAGACGATAACAACAACAGTAACGACGACGATGAAGATGAAACGGAAGTAATAACAGTCCACCAATGTACATCACTTGCTTTTATTAATAATGTAACAGCCCCTTTGTTTGGTCCTCAACAAAAACAATGGGAGGTATATCCTTGTGTTGATAAAGAAGATTGATCATTCCATTCTTATCTCGACTGACGTATTGTACACCCTTTTTTCCAAGAAATTCGGTATATCAGATGGGCCATCCAATAGCTATATATCAAACAAGAGGCAGGTTACAATCGCAAGTTAAAACCTTCCATATTTGTTGCCTTTTTTTAACATACGTACCCAAAATCACACAAACAATGCGACAAAAGAAATTGGGTCTCTTTTACCGAGTCACCTTTGTCAATCGACGTGTGTTATGCGTATTGGGTACGTACGAAGTATGTGACCAAGATTTGTCAAGGAGAGGAACAAAACAAATATACAGATGATCAAGATGGCAGCGCTAGTGATATATATGATAGTGAGAATAAAATTATGGTAGACTCATCAAGTCAAAATGATACTTGATGTTTGCAACCACAATAAACAACAACATCAAACGAGTCAACATAATGTTTCAAAACAAAAAGAAAAGGGTTTGTGCTGGTAAAGGAAAGTGGAAAAGGGAAGTCATCCAAAGCACACACAAAAAAAAAAAAGAAAAAGAAAAGCAAAAAGTGGTATTACGACGAGAATCCAACTTGGGAAATCCTAAAAAAAAAATGGGCAACACAAAATAATAATGACACACAACTCGAAAAGCAAATTGACAACTTGGACACCAAGATCGACAAATTAACATGACACTTTCCTGAACTATTTAGTATATATGCAGATCCTGAACTGAAACGTGCTGATCTAGGATGATTGCTACATAATTACGACAACGACGACTGCCAAATGGTTTCAAGGTCCCATGGGAACCAGATTTATATGATGAACCTCAATCTGTCAGAATTCGGGTTCGTTTGATAGAAAAAGAAGTTGTATAGAAACAGAACGACATAAATAGTCAATGCACGATCAAAGCTTTATATTTTGCAAAAGCAAAAACTTGGACAAGATGTTACCATCGAGACATTTAGTGGTGGCAAACAGTAAGTAATGTTTGGTTTCAATTAATACAGCAACACGACAAATAATAAATAATATATAGCAACTTGTTGATACATGATAATTCTTTTAGACTAAAATACAAAAAATAATTCTAAAATCATTAACCAACAGCACCAAATTACAAATAAACGGTACTGATCCTGGCCATATTGTAGCGGCTACTGCGGTGTCGACAGATGTTTCAAATGTATTTCAAATAGTCAAGAAGTTTGTCAACGGGTTGTTAACTCCAACGACAACAACACTAATCAAATCATCGCTATCATCATCACAACAAGAACAGAATGCAGATAACGAGTTTACATCTTTACCTAAACGAAAGATATACACTACAAAAACAAAGAATTGCGTTACATTTTCCAGTAAGCACAGAAAACGATGAGAGATATTCAAGAAGAAAAACAAAGATAACAGTGATACTGACATCGGTAAAAGACGCAAAGAGGCACACATTCGTGAATATCGTCACCGATATGACCACCAAAAATTAATCAACAGCTGGTGTGTACATACTCTACATATGGTGTGGTTCTCGGTGTGCTGGTAACAATCTCAAGAAACATCAAAAAGGTGCATGCAAGAAACTGAAACAAGAGATACATGGATGGCTTATAACAGATGAATACAAGACAAGTGAAACCTGCCCTTTTTGTCATTGCAGGTTGACACTACAGAAGTATCGTAATGATGGTAGATTGGAGGTTGTGAATGGTGCACTTAGATGCATGAATATCGATTGCCCAAGCAAAGGAAGAAATATTACATTCAATCGAGATACTATAATAGTATTAAATATTGGTGTGAATGGGGATAAACCAATCCCTCCTCTTCTACACTCTCTCCCGCTTCCCGCGGTTTTTTGACGTAACACCAGTTCTGGTGCTTAGTAGACTTTTGATTCGGTTACTGCTTGGTTTCAATATCTTGATCAGATTAAAAAAAAACATTTTTTTTTTTTTTTTTTTAGACCAATCTTCTTTTTTTTCTTGAAACCTTGAAAAAGAAAATGTTTTTATCATTTTTTTTTTTTTTGTAAAGTTTGAAAAGGAAACAAAGTGTAATGTTGGGGGGAGGGGAAGGGAAAAAAGGGGTTGGGGGTTGGAAAGATAAAACAAATTGAATGCAAAGGTGTAAAAAAAAAAAATAAGTAATTATTGTTATTGTCGTTGTAAATATAAAAATGTATAATAAAATGTATTTGTTATTGTTATTTAAAATTGAATTGTTTTGTAAATTAGTTTTGGTAGAGTTTTTTTTTATTATTATTATTCTCGAAAAAAAAAAAAGAGTCAGCTTTTTTTTTTCTTTAATAGAAATATTTGTCAACGAGTCCATGGCGGCCTATAGAATATAAAACATTGGTCATTTTAGTAAATGTTTAATATATAAATAGAGTAAAAGAAAGGTAAAAATTTTTTTTATTACATTTGTTGTTCATCACTTCTTCGTCGCCATTGATAGATTGGTTGCCATGAAGGTTGTTGTTGTTGTTGTTGTTGTTGTTGTTGTCTTGGCGTATCCATGGGAATAGCAACAGGTTGTTGATGAGATTGTTCATGTTGGATTCGTAACATTGGCATAGCTTGTTCATGAGAAACGGGTGATCCATGTTGACGTTGTGTAATATATGCGGGACGTGGACCTGTGTCCGGAATATCATATGCAGCTCGATTTGGAATATCCGCTCGAGTTTCGTCCAACGACGTTGCTCTTTCACGCGGGAAATGAGAAGGTATATTAGGTATTTGTTCACTTGTTGGGGTAGTTGGAGTATGTGGATGATGTGGATGATGCTGGTGTGAATGTTGTTGTTGTTGTTGTAGTGGATGATGTGATTGATGATGACGTGATTGATGATGATGATGATGATGATGATGTGGTTGTTGATGTGAATGATGTATTGAAGGAGTTGTATTTGTTGTAGAAGCATTAGCAGTAATAGTATTAGAAGAAGGAGAAGACGAATTAGGGTATACATAAACATTGTTCATTGAAGCAGCAGCGACTGCAGCAGCTGCAGCTACAGCAGCATTTGCAGTAGTAGAAGTTGTACGTAAAAATGGACTTGTGTTACTTTCACTTAAAACACCACCCGTAGTTGTCGTAGTTGTAGTTGTAGTTTCTGATGAATGATCTGTTATAAGTGTTTGATCTGGTAATGGAGAAGCATCATCATCTTCATCTTCATCACCATTTCGTGTTCTTTTACCACTCTTAGTTTCTGGTTCAGAAAATGGAGTGTCAACATCATCAGAATCTTTTCGCCGACTTAACCTCCTTCGTTGACGACGAAGTTCTTTCCGTATTCGAATTTTTAGCCCCTGATCTGCAAATGCTCGTGACAAAAAAGTGGATTCTTCCATGCCAGGAAACCTATTAAATATATCCACATCCTAATAATTAATAACCTTTTATACTTATTTCCAAATCCATTCATAAAAATTCATCTTACTTTTTAGCTGAATAAACAATAAAAACATCAGATATAATTGATCTACAATGAAATACATCTTTACTATAAATTTATTACAAAAAAGGTTAATAACTTTGTAATAATAATAATAATAATAACAAAACAAAAAAAAAACGCGTGTTATAACATACCCAATAATCTCAAACAGGCTAAGTTTAAGACGATAATTTCCTTCCACGCGTACTGACAGATCAGGAAATACAAAGAATCCAGCATCTGAATTATCAATATCTTTTAAATGATACAAAGATGAAACAACTGATCCAGTAGTACTTCTTGTTTTGCCGTCCCGCAGCAGATGTAATTCTTCATCCAAATCTGCAGCCATTAAAGAAGCATACATAAAATAATAAGGATTTTGTAGATATGAACTATAGAAATATATATATTTGGTTGGGTTAAAAAAAAAAAAAACTTTATCCTTTTACTGTCAAAAACTGACATAAATAACTTCCCCCCCCTTCTTTTTTATTAAATATTTATTTTTATTTTACCTTCGATCAGCTGTCGATAGATTGGGATCATTTACTTTAAGTTGAACAATGGCTAATAGATTTATATGTTTTGAAATTAATAAATGGCTGTCAATTATAATATTAAAGAATTGTTTTTTTTTTCTTAAAAAAAAAAAAAGAATAGAAATACTTACGTGGAGGATCGATTGGTCTTCGGTCAGCTATTATATTGTTATAATCGAGTTATTCACCATAGAAAAAAATAAGAGGTTAGTAAAGATATTTATTTATTTTTTGAAAAGAAAGAGAATGAGAATCAAATACCTTTTTCACCAACACCACACATGCGTGATTGTTTTGGTTGTTGACGTAATTTTAGTTGATATTCACTAATATTAAAAAAAAAAGGATCGCGCCATGGTCGAAATATATGTTTTCATTATGAGTTTCATAAATGTAATTGCGCGTTACTATAATAAAATAGAAAATAAATTACATTTTTTGTCTGTGTTGTCGAGATTGCTTGACCGTTGCAAAATGATAAGAAACTTGGTCTTCCATTGGTTGAGATGCATGCAAAATAATGTTGAATGTTATTTATTAATAGGTTAAAAAAACAAAGCGATATATAAGAAGTAGTTTTTTATTTTATTAGAAACTGAAAAGTTTAAAAATATAAACGAAGGAGTGTGTGTTATATGTGTGAGAAAGAAGAGAGGAGAGGGGTAACAAAAAAAAAAAAAAAAGAGTTTATTATAAGATGTATATATCGGGCAAGTAGCTCTGTGGCGTTTAAAATAGCTGAATATAAAAAAAAAAAAAAATTAGAATAGAGACCATCCATGTTAAAAAAAAAAAGTAACCATTCAACAAAATCATAACAAGATATATCATTTAATTAAATATAATAAAGTAAATCATATAAATATTATATATATATATATTATTTATAGTATATAGACTTAATAGATATGGATAGAAAAGATATACTTGCCTATTAATTATATTTGTTGTAAAGAAGTGTTTGACAAAAAAAAAAAAAAAAGTTTATTCTCACGATCAACAAATGATAAATAAAACTGGAACATTTTTTTTTCTTTTTTTAAATAATAAGTTTATAAAACTATATTTTTGTTTGATATATCCTTAATTGTTTATCTTCACCACCACTAATAATAAATTGTTCATTCCAATCTACTGAAAATATTTTTTGTTTGTTTACAGAATCCGAATTTACTGTATATAAAGGTCCTTTACTTCGAATATCCCAAACACGTACAGTGGAATCATATGAACCTGAACATAAAAGATATTCAGATGTTTTTGACCATGATACAGAAGAAATCCATGCAGAATGACCACGTAATGCTTGTTTTACATTTGTACCTTCTATTTTTGTATATAAATATATTATTATATGTTAGTATATACTTTTTTATTTTTTAAATAGTAATATATATATATATACCTTCTGAACGAGGATCCCATAATCTTAAAATACTATCAGTATGACCAGTTGCAATAAGTTTCGAACGAGAAGAATAATCAACATCCAATACTACTTTTTCACAATTCTAAAATAATATAACATTAATATCCTTTGTCAAAATTCAATTTAATTTTAAAAAAAAAACCTTATTTTTTTTTTACCTTTGTAACCAAGTTAACTTGTTGTTCTATATTCCATGATCGAATAGAATGATCCCAACCACCTGTATATACAATACTTGAATCATTATCATCAAATGAAATAGCATTTACTGCACCAACATGTCCTTCTAAGGTAGATAAACTGGTCTAATAATAGTAACAATAATAAACATATTACATGCAGTGGAGTAAATAAAATAAACGAGATTTCCGTTTAGTCCCATCTTTAAAAAAAAAAATACCCATATAATTTCTAATAATAACTAATTTATAAATCCCGGAAAATTTTTTTACCTTAATTTTTCTATCACTCTTTTTTTCAGTCTTTCTTCGTTTTGATTTTCCAGCAATAGATGTCGTTGTTTCTTGTTCTTCATCTTCTTCTGGTTCATTAGTTGACCAAATTTTAATTGTACTATCTGCTGAAGCACTTCCAATCTATATTTAAATATTATAATTAAATAACTTATCATAAATGAAAAGGGGGGAGAGGGAGTTTATATATAATATTAATCTTACAAGTTCTTTTTTATTATCAACAGCAATAGATTCGATAGGACCTTTATGTCCTTTACATTCAAATAATTCACGTTGCTCTCCATTTTCCAAAGAATACTAATAAATTTATATATATAAAAGAAACAATAATTATTATCCAATTCTTTGAGGGGAGTGTTGATTACAGCTTAATGTATACTTACAGACCATGCCAATAAAGAATGGTCCAAGGAACCCGAAAATACAACTGCTTCAGAATCTATATTAACGATTACAATTAATTCTTCGAACTTGATGTAAAAATAAATACTATCTTACCATTAGATGATCCAAAAGCAACAGATTTAACAGAATCACTATGACCACTAAATGTAGCTACACATTCACCTGATTTATTCCATAATCGTACCATATTATCATATGAACCTGTCAAAAACAATCTATAAAATTATTTATAAAATTATTTATTTATTTTTTCTCCAGATACACTTTCTTTCTTCTCCCTTTCTTACCCATTTTGTTCTTTTACTGAACTAATCCAATCATCATGTTGATAAGCACTAAGTGATGTAGGTGGAAGCATAGATTCAACATATTCAATAGTAAGTGTATTTTCCTAAAAAGGGAAATAATTATATATACAGTTAATAAAATATATATATATATATATATCAAAAACCTAATTATTATTATAACTTACAGTAGATAATCGTTGTTCAACAATAAATTCTGGATTGTTTAATAATATGGATAGATCGGGTCTCGAGGAAGGACTAATGTCGACATTAGGCTTATTATTATTATTGCTGCAATTAGGTTGCGGCGGTGGTGAACTGCTGTTACTAGT